>PVIC010007212.1:0-51630 GCA_004025085.1 Thryonomys swinderianus | reverse complement strand
AAATAAATTAATGAAAAAGTGTTCAGCCTTACTAGTTATTTGAGTGATTCAAATTAAAACAGTGCTGAGATTTCATCTTACTCCGGAAGAATGGGTGCTATCAAGAAATCAATCAGGGGCTGGGGATTTAGCTCAGTGCTTCTGGCATCTGCCTGGCAAGCACGAGGACCCAAGTTCAATTCCTAGTACCACATATCACAATGCCAAGCATGGAGGCTCATGCTTGTAATCCCAGCATTCACCACATACCACAGTGCTGGATGTGGTGGCTCACATTTGTAATCTCAGCACTTTGGAGGCAGAGGCAGGAGGATTCCTGAGAGTTCAAGGCTAGCCTGAGCTACGTAGTGAATTCAGGGCCAGCCTGAACTACAAAAAAAAAAAAAAAAAAAAAGCAACTGATAATAAATGCTGGTGGGGCTGTGTGGAAACAGGAATCTTCTTCCACTGTTGTTAGGAGTGTAGACTGGTGCAGTCACCATGGAAATCAGTGTGGAAATTCCTCAAAAACCTGAAACTATAGAGGTTGCATTTGATCCAACTACTGTGGATACAAATCCTTTGTCAAATAGGTCATGTGCAGTATTTTTTTCCAGTTAGTTTACTGCCTTCTCCTATGAGCATATGTGCCCTGAAATTTAAGTGGAATTATTTATTTATTTATTTATTTTTGAGACAGGGTCTCGCTTTGTAGTTCAGGCTGGCCCTGAGCTCACTATGTAGCCCAGGCAAGCCTCGAACTCAGCAATCCTCCTGTCTCTGCCTCCTGAGTGTTGGGATGACAGGCGTGAGCCACCACGCCCGGCACTGTGTATGTGGTATTGATGGCTGGTGCGCGTGAGTCTCCACGCCCAGCATTGTATGTGGTTTCCGGGGATCGAACTCAGGACCTTGCGCTTGCGAGGCAGCTGCTAGAACCACTGAGCTAACCCTCCGGCCCTTAAGTGAAATTTTTATCTTATTTATTTGCTTTTACTTATTTTGCAGTTCTGGGGATTGACTTTTATTCTGAGCTATATCCCTAGCCCTTTCTTTTTTTATTTAGAGAGGATCTCACTGAAGTAGCTAAATTGCTCAGCCTGGTCTCAAATTTGCTTCCCAAAGTGCTAGAATTACAGGCTTGGGGCACCACATCCGGCTAACTAGAATTCTTTGAGGCCTGCATTGAAATTGCAAAACTGCATTGCTTCAGAGATTACTGTGTCTGTTCTTGCCTGTCACCTGGGGCCCTTTCCTGGTCCAAGTTGATTCCCCCACCAAGTCTGCTTTCCGGATCGTGAAAACCTGCTAAAGGAGGAAGGGCAGACCTCTCTCTCTCCCTTTCTGGGTGAAGTTGCTCCCTCATTCCCACTCCAGTTCCACAGGTTAGTCATATGGTCACGTGTAGCTATAAGGTGAGCCGAGAAATACAGCTTTTAGTTTGTTGGCTGTGTGCCCGGCTTAAAATCCTGTGCCAACAAAAATGGTACTGTAACTGGCAAGGCCAAATGGAACTCTGAGAGTGAGATTTTTCTTTTCTTTAAAGACAAGTAGCTCCTTCAGTCTTCCTCTCTGCTCCTCGGCCCAGACGAATAGACAGAATCTGCAGGTGCTGGCTCTGGGATGTCCCGATCCAGTTTCGATTCCACAAAAAAGAAAGGGAATGGAGGAGGGCTGGGAGGGAAGAAGCAAGCTTGGACCTGCCTGTTGTCTTATCGTACCCCCTTCCCTTTGCACACCTGGACACAGACAAATGGTGACTTGTGGTGATACGAGGCCCCTCACGTTCCTCAGAGCCAGCTTCGAAGTAAGCTTTTCCTTTTTCACTGCATCTCCAAGTTTGGAGAAATGGAGAGCAGCGAGCAAAGGAACCGGGCTGTGTGTAGTAATGTCACACATCCAGTAAATGACGAGGACCCATGTCTGCACCATCCCAAAGCCACGCCTAGGAGACCTGGCTATGTCCTGCTCTGAGTCACTCTGTGTTGGCTCCTCTTATTCCTCTAAAGCAATAATACGCCCGGAGCTACTCTGTTTGGAGTATAATTGTCAAAGTAGACCCTCCTCGTTTGTGTAAGTGAACAGCCACCATGTGTCCAGCACAACTATAAGGCAGAAATGTATTCAGGCCAGTAAAAGATTAGTTTATTAAATCAGAAGCACACGGATGTGTGAGAATATCACATTATCTCAGAAAACCCAGGCATGTAAGTTTATCACATACCCCATGTGACCCCCTCACCCGAGACCTGTAAGGGGAGGAGCACCTCGGCCAGTGTGGCTGCCCCCGGACCTGCCGCCTGCTCGCCCTTCGCTTTGGCCATGGAGCAGGGAGTCTGGCAGCTGCACCCAGCTCCTGGGATGTACCAGTGACCCTTTAGAACTGTCAGCTCAACTAGTCCTTTCTGGTAGCTCTGCAGTGTACCAGCTACATTGTGCATCTGTGTCTGCTTTCTGCTCTACTCATTCAGTATGCTGCCTTTTAATTGTTTTATTTAATACTTACGGCTGAACTAAGCTGTATTTCCAGCCCTTTTTCTTTTTTCTTTTTTTTTTTTTTGAGACAGGGTCTCGCTTTGTAGTTCAGGCTGGCCCTGAGCTCACTATGGTACCCAGGCAAGCCGCCGTGAACTCAGCAATCATCCTGTCTCTGCCTCCCGAGTGCTGGGATGACAGGCGTGAGCCACCACATCTGGCATTGTGGTATGCGGTGTTGATTGCTGGTGGGCGTGAGTCTCCACGCCCAGCATTATATGTGGTTACCAGGGATCGAACTCAGGACCTTGCGCTTGCGAGGCAGGCACCGGAACCACTGAGCTAACCCTCCAGCCCTCCAGCCCTTTTTCATTTTGAGACAGGATCTTGGTAAGTTGCTGAATTGCCCTGGCTGGAAGCAAACTTATGTTCTTCCTTTCTCAGCTTCCCAGAATACTGGCATTACAGGTATGTGCCACCATGACCAGGTGTATTAATCACTTTTCTGGTCACTGGGGACAAAATACCCAACAGCCTGAAGGAGGAAAGGTGTATTTTGGCTCATGGTTTATAGATGTCTCATTCATTGCGTGATCGGCGGGTTCCAGGGTAGGGGTGGTATGGCACAGGGGCATGGCAAAGGAGAAGCTGGGAACTGGAGAGCAAAGGGAAGAGACAGGAGGGAGCTAACTTTTCCGGGGGTGAGAAGGAGGCATACCAGCAAACGCTAGAGCACCTATGCTAGTACACCAGTAATACACTACTGCAAAACAGGAGGAAACCCCCTTGTGGGGGCCCAGAGCTGTAAAGACCAGGAAGACCAGCCCAGACTTGGGCACTGACAGGGAGAAGCCAAGAGATGGCCACGTTCCTGGCACATGACAGGGTTTCAAGGACTATAGCCACTACGCAGTGCTGGAAGAGAGCAGAACAGTGGGTGCTGCCCTGTCTTCGTGGGCCCATCCTTCTCCATCCTCAGCCTCGCCCCGCCCTGCTCTGAACCTCGTGTCTGAGTTCTGTGGGTCACATCACCTGGGTTCCCAGTGCTGCCTTCTGCCAAGGGTTCGCTCACAGGAGGTTCATCTGCATGAAATGTCCAGAAAAGGTTAATCTATAAAGGAGATAGGAGATAGGAGATGCCTGGTTGCCTGGGGCCAAGGTGTGACTAGGAAGTGACCATAGCTGTGCCCAGGGTGCTTTCAGGGATGGACTGTGTGTGCTCAGCATGGGAAATCTGCTGATGTGGAGAGTATTCTTCATTCCAACTGTTAAATTATAAACCAAATATGTCAACAGTGTAGAAAGTTTAGGAAAAAATCATCCGTAATTCCACCACTCTCACATACCTGTTATCATTTTTTTTCGTATCCCACTGTAGGTATTTATTATCTGCATTTGAAATGATAAAAAGTTAACCTTAGCTAACATGTAATGTAAGCTTACTATAGTCCAGGACTGGGTTAGACACCTAACAGCATTACCTACGTTTTGTTCGTTAAACACCTGAGCTTAAAGATTTGCCAACTTGCTGTGTAAACTTTCCTTCCTGCCTCACTGTTCTTTGATGCTTTGAGTGTCTACAACACGGTTATGGGTACAGCAGGGCACCACACAACACCCAGACCTCCACCCTTACAGCTGCAGGCCGGAGGCCCAGACCAGCCCACTCTGAAACAGCGGCTTCTGTGGGTTTAGACAAATGCAAGACTTGACCTCCTCACCTAGGTTTCCTTCTTTACATACTGAAGAGCTTGAGGGATTGGGCAGTTTTGTTTTTGTTTTGTTTTGTTTTGTTTTTTTGGGGACTGGTGATATCATGTCTTGAATCCAAGAGATAGGTGTTAGGTTCTTGGATATGGTGAGCAGAGTATACCCAGTGGTAAAACAAAAAGCAGCTACATGTACTGATGATCACAGGAAGGTGTGCTCAGGGTAGGTCTGTACCAATGGAAACAAAAGGTGGCATGAACGGAAAAGTGGTGTCAGGACAGCAGGGAAATAGGAAGAATGAAGGGAAATGAGGCTTTGGATTAAAAATGTACACCCAGCCCAGGTGTCTCCTTGGGTCTCCTGATAAGTTTGGCAGGAAAGATGGTGCTGAGCCCTTTCAGGGGCATCTTAGTACACATGTCTCTCCCAGAGACAATAATTAGCTGTTTTAATTTCATACATGAGATGAAGTCCATGTGTGTGTCCTTTAATGAGGTTTTGGTGGGGAAGAGGTTATAGAGATGCATGTGCAGTGGCCTGGAGCTTTAGAGGTTTCGTGGATCTCTGCTGTTTTCTTTTCTGCTTCTCTTAGGACGGTGGAAGGACTGGTCCTGGGGTATGCTCAAATTTAGGTGGATGGGGGGCTCCCAGCCCCAGTTATGCTACCTGTGCTCCAAGGGCTTGAATCCAGGACTTTACATAGATCATTCAAGTGCTATACCACAGAGCTACACAACCAGCCTAATCTACCTACCTACCTGTCTATCTGTCTGTCTACCTATCTATCTAATCTTATCCATCCATCCATCCATCCATCCATCCATCCATCCATCTATTCATTTATTTGGTACCAAGGATTGAACTCAGGACCTTTTGCTTATGAGGCAGGGATGAACCATGGAGGTAAATCCCGGCATGTCCCCCTCTTTTTATTTTGAGAGTGGGTCTTGCTAGGTTGTCCAGGCTGCCCTTGAACTTGTGATCCTCCTGCCTTAGCCTCTGAAGTGGCTGGGATTATAAGCAGGCACCACAGTGCACAGTGGCAAAAGTGTCTTGAAAGGTTCTTTGAGCCCTAGGAAGTCTGAGTGTTTTAGAGCTGGCTTTCTAGTGGAGAAGCACCCTAGCCCCAGCACAAGAGGACGAAAGGAACCTGGTAGTTCTTCAGAATAAGTGTGTCTCCATCTGAAGCTAAGTCAGGGGGAGGGGTGAGGGTCCTCACACTTCCCCAGCTGGCATTTCTTTCCCTTCCTAGTGTGTCCACTCCCAGCCCATAAGATGGAGGAAAAGCTGCTGCTAGCATGAATTATTTTTGTCCCCTGAATCACTAGGCCAGAAAGCAAGGTAGGACTTTGCCTTGTGTCAGTTCTGGTGGCTGGAATCAGCTGGAAGCCCTGAGCCATCACCCATGGGAAACCCAAGCTCCAGCCCCTGTCTGGAGGGACAGCCAGCCATGAAAGCGGGGACAGGCCTGACCCAGCCCTACCATCTTCCCTGCCCTGAAGATGAGCACTGCAGCGGCTACTGGTCCCCACCATTACAGCCTCTGTGCAGCTCAGGACTTTGTGCTGTGGGAGTGTCTCCCTGAAGTCCCCTCTGACTTACGGCACAGAGTGAATTTATGGTACCCACGATGTGGCTGCTTAGTTCAGTAGACACTGTCATCCACTGGGGGAGGGCCTGTTCTATCCCTCTGCCTTGGGTCCCAGGGGCTGGCACATAGTAGGGGCTCAAAAGCATTATCTTCCTCCTGCTATTGCTCTGCCTCTCAGCTTCCTACCTTTAAGTATCTCCTCTGTCTGCCCTCTGAGCTCTGCTGCCTTCTCTGGTGTCCACAGCACTTGCTCCCATCATCCTCTCTTTCTCCTGAAGTCACCTGCAGAGATGCGAGATGGTCCACCCTGGGCACAGGCAACTATTGTGGAGAATCTCCCTGGTACCTGGTCCCCAGAGGCTTGGGACTGCCTCAGAGGGAAGGAGCAGGAGTAGGGACAGGCCCCCACGACAGCACTGACATAGGACAAGCGGCAAGGCCTTTCTAAATAGCAAGGCTCCTTCTCTCTAGAGCTCTTCATATTCTAAGCATTCGAAAGGCAGAAATCATTTCAGCTCAGCAGGAACTGAAACTGGAGAGGGAGTGAATCGTGCTGTTCTCATCTGAAATGGATAATGAGGCTGAGTTTGAGAGTCACCGTCAGCCATTTGCTGGGACGTGGTCACAGCTGCAAGAAGTGATATGCCTTGTAAATAAAACACCCTCTGGCTGCTGCCGCTTGGAATATTTATAAGGACCCAGACCTTGGAGGGATGATTCGTTTTGCAAGGTGCACAGAAAGGGCGACTATGGGTTTTTTACAGGACGTGGGAGCGGGGAGGAAGGGAAGCTGCCACTTGGTCAGGAGGAGGATGGGGTACAAAACTGTTTCATTTCTGACGACGGCCCGGCCTCCAGTGTGTCTGTGCGACCTCACCGCAGGACAGGGCCAAGAGGGAAAGGCGCCTCTCCTTCCCGGCCTCCCAGGCTCATCAAGGCAGCCCCGGAACGACACCCTGATGTCTGAGGGGATCCCCAAGTTTGCTCCCAAGTTCTGTTCCAGTCTCATCTCTACCACAGGTGCCAGGCCTGGCCCCCGGTGAGGTTGTAATGTCAGTGAAGCACTTTGCCTGAAAGAAGATCTGCGGCGGAGAAGAGATACAGCGGGGCCTGTGAAGTATCAGTGTCCATCTGTCCTGGTGCAGAGCCAGTCACTGCAAGGGGACCCGAGTTCAGCGCACACAGTGAAACTCTAGGCATGCAGCCTCCTCCCTGCTCCATGGCGTCCAGCGCCCAGCTCGTCTCCTCAGAACCTCCTCCTGGGACAAGGCCAGCCTCGGGCAACCTGGGCCGCAGTGTCGTGGTGATGGAAGGGGCACCGGGCAAGACACAGGAAGCAGGGCCTGTGTGGCCCTGAACTTGACCAAAACTCAGCAGCAGCAGCCTGCTCAGTGCAAGCCGTGTGCTCTGCCACTGTCCTCTGGCCGTCATCATTGTAGGTGATGGAAATAAAAGCATGCAGAAGGGGCTGTCCTGCGTCCCTGGAGTCAGAGGTGCCAGGGGCACCAGGTAGAGGAGTCAGAGCGCAGCAGATGATTGACCCAGGCACTCAGAGGGCTGCACAGCACCGCCTGGGGCATGGCTGCGATGTGACGAGGTATCCGAACTGACTGCCGAAGGTGCAATGGTGGTGGCCTTTCAGCAAGAAGGTGGTGGAGCCAGGGCCCCGACGCGGGGCATCGTGCCTGGAGCCAGTGGGGGAGCTTCGGAGGTGCCGATGGCGGAAGGAGCCTGCTTCTGCAGACGGGACAGAAGGTCCCCGGAGCCCGAGTCCTTTCAGCATGGAGCCCGCAGCGTGGGATTGCCCTGCTTGGAAGCTCTGCGGAGGCTCCCGTTCCCCTTTCACTGCCAGCGAAGTCCTTACAGCGGCCACAGCTGCCGCAAGGCCTTGTCCTTTCCAGCTTCTCTTCCCGCCCTGCGCACTCTGCAAGCTGCTCCCTGTTTCCCCAGCAGTCCGGGTGCCTCCCACCTCAGGACCGGTGCCCCGTCTCTTCCTCTGCCCCACTCTTCTCAGGTGTCTATGCAGCTCCTTTCCTGACCCCTTCACGTCTTTCAAAACCACAGCCACTCTTTCCTTACTACTGAACCTTTCGCCACGTCCTTCTTTTCTTCTTGCAGAACACTTACTCGCTTTTTTTTTTTTTTTTTTTTTTTTTTTTGAGACAGGGTCTCGCTTTGTAGTTCAGGCTGGCCCTGAGCTCACTATGTAGCCCAGGCAAGCCTCAAACTCAGCAATCCTCCTGCCTCTGCCTCCCAAGTGTTGGGATTACAGGCCACCATGCCCGGCACTATGGTATGTGGTATTGATTGCTGGTGGGCGTGAGTCTCCACACCCAGCACTGTATGTGGTTACTGGGGATCGAACTCAGGACCTTGCACTTGTGAGGCAGGCGCCAGAACCACTGAGCTAAATCTCCAGCCCACTTACTCACTTTTTAACATGTCATTCAATGTTCTCCTTACCATACCCCACCTAGAATATAAACTGTGTTAGGAAAGATGTATTGAGCAATTTTTGTTTTGGTACCAGGAATCAAACTCTAGACCTTGTGCTTACCCAGGCAAGTGCTGTGCCATGGAGCTAAATCCCCAGCCCTGGAAAACCAGTTTTAAATGATGATAATAATCCTGGCAAAAAGAGATGGATGGGTAGAAGTCTGATTAGAACAGAGAAGTATTCAGAACTATGTAGAAGTTTAAGTTGGAACATGGAAATTATGGAGAGTCCAGGATGGTTTCTATAGACTTCTGCTTTGGGTGTCAGGGGATAGTAGTGGTTCCACTGGAAAAAAGGACACAGCCAACACATGTCAGAGGTTACCAGTTTTATTTTAAAAGATAACCTTTAGGCCAGAGACTTAGCTCAGTGGTTCTGGCACCTGCCTAGCAAGCATCCCCGGTAACCACATACAACAAAATTGGGCCTGATAACTCACATCCCCCAGCAATCAGTACCGTACACCACATTGCTGGGTGTGGTGGCTCACCCCTGAAATCCCAGCACTGAGGAGGCAGAGGCAGGAGAATTGCTGTGAGTTCAAGGCTTGCCTGGGCTACATAGTGAGCTCAGGCAGCCTCAACTGCAGAGAGAGACTCTGTCTCAAGAACAAAAAACTGGGAGCCATGCATTGTTGCATGTGCCAATAATCCCAGAATTCCGGGAGGTTTGGGGAGGAGGAGTGGCCTCAGCCAGAGTGAAGGTCTCAAAAAGTTTAAGTGGGAAGGATTGTGCTGATAGTGTAGTTCAGGGCCAGTGCCACAAAAATAAATAGATATTCTAACCAATGCATGTGACATTGACAAGCATGAAGAAGAAGCATACAAGCATAAAGTCTCCTGTGAGGCAGGAGGAGAGGCCACCAGCAACCCTGGGGTGATCAGCAAGGAGCACACAGAGTTGGCATGGAGGCAGTAGATAAAAGAGACAGGATGTTCACATGCTGCTGATGCCAGGAGACCAGTGACTGGCAAAAGGCTGAGTCATTCAGAGATGGGTCTGGGGAGGCAACAGAGGCCATTGGGATCTGCCTGCCTGCATCTCATATGAGTGAGTTTCAGGCAAAGCTCCCTCCAGCTGCTCAAAGTCTCTGAAGCAGCCATGCTGGGAAAGGTTGGCACCATCTCCCTATGTTTCTCTACTTCCTTCTCTCTTTCCTGAGGGGGAGTGGATTAGAGGGGGTACTTGCCCTTGGAGAGCTCCACCCAGCTGCCTGGTTTCCTCCTGCTTCTGCTTGACCAGACCCCTTTGTCCTCAGCAGCCTTCCTTTTCTCCAGCGTTTCGTAGCCAGGTACCACCTCTGCTCTAGCTTTCTGCAGCCTGGAGTAGTCTGCGAGGCCCTGCCATTCTGCACCTCTTGGCATCTCAAACTGCGTAGAGACATGACTCCGATCCTTATGTGCATAACAGATTGTTTTTTAAAATTTGTCTTGTTCATTTTATGGGCTAAAACTCAAAACTTAAGTATTTCGGTGTGAAAAGAAAAAGCCTTGGCTTCTTTGGGGCCACACGGACATTTGTGAGGACCTGTGCTCAGATTGCCTCGGCTCCTTAGCGCCCTAAACTGAGTGCTCTTGTGCAGTGTCCAGCTTAAACAACCAGATGCGATAACCCTGAATACAAAGACAAATAAGGTGGTTTGCAGTACCCAGAAACTCATAAACTGGTTAGCAAACAGTCATGCATGACCAGCCAACTAGCAAAAGCATCTGTGGGAAATGCTACAGCGGAAGCACCAGTACTGGGCCTGAGGCAGGAGTATCACCTGGCAAGGGGATTCTGGGAAGGCTTCCTGTGAAGGTGGAGTCAGAGCTGAGCCTTGAAATGCTGGCAGATGGAAGACTAAAAAATGGGCCCAAGATTTCAAGGTGTCTCCTGGGACAGAGGAGTAGATTCTTGAGACCAAAGAAGGTGAAGGAAGGCCAAGGGATTAAAAGGCCCTGGAGAAGATGTGGGGGATAAGAGAAGGTTCCAGTTGTGGAGAGATTGGAGTCACCTTTTGAGGACTATGGCTTGGAGCCAGGGGTGCTGGGGAGGGCGTGGCTCCCACTCCAGCCAGGCCACTCAGGAGCTTTCTCAGAAGCAGTGCCGTCCTACAGGAGGGGTGCACAGTGGCCCCCCCGGTGCCAGTACTGACAGGCAGAGGCCCAGCAGCACTGCCACCACCCGCTTCTGCATCAGGGAAGAAAGCTGCGAATTTCATCCAGCCCCTCAAAAATCTTCTCTGGCCACCATCAAATAATATCCTGGGCATCTGTCCAGCCCAGAATTCGTTCAGCTCAGCTGACTCGAGCAACCTTTGGAGCTGTAGTTCAGCACATAGTTCGCCAAGCTTCTGCTCCCAGCTCCTGTGCCAGAGGCGTTGAATGTCACCTCATGCATTAACCATGCATGGGAGAGGGCTGCAGGAGCTTTATTACCCGCCCACCCACCTGTGGCCCTGTCCTACCTCCGTCACAAGCCATCTGGATTGGCACTTTGATTGATTGCCGAGGGTTCCCTTGCTGAGTGAGCAGCCACAAGTGGTACTGGAGGTGGGGCTGTGTTCTACCATCGTTGTCTGCCGGGCCTGGAGCTCCGCAGCCTGGCTTGTTGCATGGGGGGAAAGGGGTCGATACCTTGTATAGGGCAGATGTCTCCTGCTGGGGTGACACCTGCCAACCCACAGACCCACTCCAAACCCAACAGACACGGCTTTGGCACAAAAAGTCAAATATCAGCAGTTTCAAGAAAACTGCCAGAGATCCCCTAGATTGTGTCCAAGGGTAGAAATGCCCACAGCAGCCAGTGTACCACAAAACTCAGCTGTGGAAGGAGGTGCTGGGGTTGGCAGAGGACTGGCACAGCAGTAGGAAGGGAGAACCGCAGGTGTTAATGCCTCCTCCTAAGGCTACCAGTTGGAGAAGTGAGGTGCTGCCTTTGGAGAGAAAATTTTTCACAATTCTAAGTTTTGATTCAAGGGCTGAGAACATAGCCTTGTTTACCGAGAGGAGTGAGAGGAGACAGCGCCTGTTTTTGAGTTCCTGTTATTTCATGGACATCACCGCGCTGAATCATGCACATTACCTCACAGACTCTGTGCCAGGGCATTACCAGGCAGTTATTTCTCCAGGTGCTCATCAGGTGAGGGCGTAAGCTCAGGGCGGTGATGCAGCCCGCATTTGGCAATCCCAAGTTGTCCAGTTGTGAAATCTGTCCCCTGTGTACTGGATTACAGGTTTTCACCAGCACATTTCAGGAATGTGAGAAACTTGAGCCTCTCTTGAAAGGATCTTAACTTATATTTAAAATTAGAACAAGAAACTTGAGAACAAGTATCATTAGACAAATTAGCTTGAGTAATCTAGTTATTAAGGGCCCAATAGGGCACCCTTAAGGGATCTGGAGTGTAATAGTAGCTGTGCCTCAATGTGTACTGTGCTGAATCTACTGACAGGACTGAGTGATTTCATCTTAAGAGCTCTCCAGTCTGATCCTCGCTGCAGATGAGGAGAACCGAATCCTACAAGGTCACTCACTTGCTTAGGGAAAGGGCCAGGTAAGGTCTTCCTAGACAGGCTGGTGTGTGTCCTGGTGGTCACAAGGTACCTCTCTGGGACGTGAACGCTATTTAGCTAAAATGCATGTTTTTATGAAAGAGGGGTTGAGTGTGTTCTGCCCTTGAAGGCTTTCAAGGCCCCACTCTTCTATATTCATCCATCACTGAAGCGGTACATGGAAAATTGAATGTGTGGATTGTCACATTTGGGGAATTAAAGGGCCATGTGAGCCACTATTTTCATTAAAATATATTTGAGTATTTAGTCTCAGTTTAAGTCATGTTAATTTGACACTTGCTACCCAGCATCACTGTGAAATCCATGGTGTAATTCCCACTACTCTAGAAGCTGGGTTCAGCAAGCACAGACTCGGGGCAGGTTTGCCCCAAATGCCACTCTTAGAACCACCACCAGAGCCCCTACTGCCTAGCAGTGGCCTAGGGAAATACATTTTAGGAACCATTGAGCTAGGTGACTCGTCCAGAGTGGACTGCGCCTCAAGGCCTCCCTGCGTCTGTCCCTGGGACAGTGGCACCACCGTAGTCAAGCCCCCTGAGGCTCCGCGGGGACTGAATGTGAGGCTGAGTCAGACGTGAACATGGCAGACGCACAGAACCCAGAACTCCTGAGAATTACACAGAGAAACATACAAGGAGGCTCCTCCCAGCACTGTTGGTACCTCCCCAAAACTGAAAGCAACCTAAATACCCAGCAGCAGGAAAGTGAATGAACAGATCATGATTCATTTAGACAGTGGCATATTATGCACCAGATAAAATAAATTAGCAAGATCTAACAGGTATCACTGAGTACAAAAGTTGTTGAGTCAGAAGAATCACATAGAAAAGTATCTGCCACACAGTGGTCTAAATTATTTGTTAGATGGTTCCACACATACCAGTAAAATATTAAATGCAGAGAATTGTACACACCAACCTTTTTTTAGTACTGGTGATTACGCCAGAGCTTTTTTTGAGCTACACCCCAGCCATTTATTTTTTATTTTCAAGCAGGGTCTTGCTAAGTTGCTGAGTTGCCCAGACGAGGCTCAAACCTCTCGTGCGATGGTCTTGCTTCAGCCTCCCAGAGTGCTGAGCTTACAGTTGTATGCTACGACTTCCAGTTCACACCAGGTGTTAGAATAAAACTTGCTTTGGGGAGGAGGAAGGAGAATGAAATTGGAAAAGTATTCACAACACACTGTAATTGGATCTGTAATTTCTTATACCTAAAACTAATGTGGTAAATGTTAGCATTTGTTAATTCTACTGGTGAGTGGCTGGGTATTAATTTCACACTTTTTGTGTATTTAAAGTAGTTCATGCTAAAAGAAAAAAATAAAATCTACCAAACGGCAAACAAATGTTAAACATTGTACCTCTGTCACTCCAGTGACCCTAGTGACAGAGCACTTCTCAAGATGAGGCCCTCAGCTAGACAGGAGCTTCCTGATTTACCCTCAGGCTGTCATAAGTGTTGAACGGGGTGTCTGAAAAGGCCTTCTTGCTCTGTGATTGCTTCCTTTCTCTCTCCCTACCTGGATAACATCTCAAGGGCTATTGCAAAAACTGCATAAAAGAAATGGTTCCAGCCAGGCGTGGTGGCTCACGCCTGTAATCCTAGCACTCGGGAGGCAGAGACAGGAGGATTGCTGAGTTACAGGCTTGCCTGGGCTACATAGTGAGCTCAGGAGCAGCCTGAACTACCAAGCAAGACCCTGTCTCAAAAAAAAAAGAAAGAAAAGAATTGGTTCCAATACCCAAATAAATGAAATGGTAGAGTTAGATGAATGAGGTGATGTGCATGTGTGCCCCATACATATCAATAGCAACAGCCCCAGGATGTGAGGCTGGATCTGTGCCCACATACTGTAAAAGAAGCATACTGAAATAAAGGGAAGACCAGTCTCTCTTGAGTGCTCACACTCACTCTGTCTTTCTCTTGATAGTAGGGTACAGGGTTTGAACCCAGGGCCTCTGCACTGAGTGGTGTACCTATATAACCTCAGTGCTCTGGGAGATAGAGGCAGGAGGATCACAAGTTTGGGCCTCCACAGCTTAGCAACACTCTTCTCAAAATAGAAAGATAAAGGCTTAGGGATGGAGCACAAAACCATTCTTAATGTTCATCTCAGATTGACTTCCTTCTGCATCTTTCAGACTTGGTACAGTGAAGACACACTAATATAAAGCAACAAAATAAACAGTGGATAGCTCAGCTCAGAATCTTAGCAACACTTTTATGTACTTAACTATTTAGTGAGTTCCTGTTACTACCATTTACACCGCCATGTGATTCTAATCAGTGTCAGTAACACACTACTTAATGACAGAGCACAAATCTGAAATTGTGTTTTGCAGCAAAGAAAAATTATACTCTGCTCAGTATGGTATTAAGTTTAAATCTATTTTTCCCCAGGTCTTTGAAAATCATTCATACACACAGCAAATGCCCTGTAACTGGAACAGCCCATTCATCAATCTCTGGTTTGGTGATGTAAAATCCTGTCTCCTTAGCCTGCCTTGGCAAAAGGACAAACAGCTCCAGCCGGTGACTGGTCTTCATTTACTCTGTCTGCCCCACAAATTCTCCTTCCAGTGGGCTTCCTTCTTGGTTTGCACTGGCTGATTACAGAATCCAGATAATTGAGATTAATGGCTTGTTTAATAGGGATTAATAGCTTGCCAGAAATCTCATGGGTTTGAGAATGAAGTTGAAATAGCAGAAATGCTTCTGGTGAAAAGCTGGTGAGGCACAGGCCCAGCCATACCTTGGCCTCTGTTCATTTCCGGGGGTGGGATGGGATCTGGCCTCCAGGAAGAGGTAGGATTTAGGGGGGGTTAGGGAGGCTAGGTCGAGCTGCCAGATTAGCTTGGCTTTCAAAGTTTCTCTGTAGGCTTCAAGACTAGACATGGCTTTGGTCCGGGAGCCCAAGACTCTCCTCCTCAGGGCCCGGACTCCAGGTAGCACTAAGTGTCTCCCACTTCCAGTGTCTCTAGGTTTCTTGGTTCCTGACCCAGGTTGTCACATGTAGGAAGCAGTGAGCTGTTGTGGACACTCTAAGAATGCCATTGACAATGTGGCCCGGACACACTGACCATCCAGATGCCAGCAGTTTTGACTTTGATGTGAACACAGTTACAAAGAGCTTGAGGGTTTTTTTTTTGTTTTTGTTTTTGTTGATGTAAAAAAGCCTATGATTTGGGTTGAAATCCTGCCAAAACAGTCTAGTCCCAGCCCTGGGTTTTTCTAAAAAGAAAACTTTAGGAAGTCAAAATCCTTAGCACTCCCTGGCAAGGACTGGGGGGCTCAACTCCTCCCAAGACCCAGGCGTGTCCTCTGCGCTGCTCACACTGTCTGCAGACCTCCACCTTGCTGGAGCCTTTCCCACACAGCACTACTTCTGTCTAGATGCCACCCCACCCAGCACCCACCCTCACCCTGGCCAGCTCTGGCCTTTAGTTTTCTTTCTTCTTTAATTGTAATACTGAGAATCGAACCCAGAGTCTCAGACATGCTGGGCAGGTACTTTATCACTGACTTTTACTCCCAACGCTTTTAAAAATTTTAATTTTGAGACAGTTTACTAAGCTGCCCAGCCTGATCAGCTTCCCATCTCAGTCTCCCAGAGTGCTAGGATTACAGGCATGTTCCACCATGTCCAGCTAAACATGCTGATTTTTTTTTCTTTTGAGGCAGTGTCTCACTTTTGTAGTGCAGGCTGGCCCTGAGCTCACTATGTAGCCCAGGCAAGCCCTGAACTCAAAGCAATCCTCCTGCCTTTGCCTTCTTAGTGCTTGATTACAGGCATGAGCCACCATGCCTGGCACTGTGGTGTGTTGTACTGATTGCTGGTGGGCGTGAGTCACCACTCTTGGCACTGTGGTACATGGTTGTTGGAGACTGAACTCAGGACCTTGTGCTTGCAGAGTACACCCCAGAACCAGTGAGCTAAATCCCTGCCCGTTTGTGTTTATATGTGTTTTTTTTTTGTTTTTTTACTTTTATGTATTTTTAGGGTTTTTTTTTTACTTAAAAAGTAATTTATCTGAGGAAGTAATAAGTGTATCTATTTTTTCCTGCATTTTAATTTCCTGAATTTGAAAATGATAAAAATGTTTTTTAATTTCCCAGAGCTGATAGCTGTTTTCCCATTCTTTTAAAGAAAGAATAACCATACATAATCTTTACACAGATCAGACCCTTGTTGGAATGGAGCTGTATATATACTGAATTCGTTGGTAGATCCAGATTTACTTTAACGAGGGCCCCCAGAAGCTACTAAAAATAAGCTACTTCAAAAGAGCCCTCTTCTGTAGCAAAGGTGAGAAGGGACAGTAGGGAAACAGGTACCACCACTGGACCATGGTTTCAGAAATGATCAAATGAATATTCCAAGATATAAAAGGACCTAGGGATCCAGGAAAGATAGGAAAGCCAATATTTATCAACCTTCTCATCTCCACTCTTTTTTTTTGCTGAATTTTTCCATTAGTTACACATGGTTGTTCTTTGGCCTTACCCGAAGCACCATCCTAGCTTCCTGATCCTTCCACATGGCACAGCTGAGGCTGGTATGTTACAGAGGTTAAGAGAGGAAGTATGTGAATGCAATAGACACTGGTTCAAATCCAGCTTCTACCACTTCCTGTTTGAGAGCCTTTGAGACGCTTAATCTCTCTTGAGCCTCAATTTCCCACTTTTTTTTTTTTTTTTTTTTTTGAGACAGGGTCTCGCTTCGTAGTACAGGCTGGCCCTTAGCTCACTACGTAGCCCAGGCAAGCCTCGAACTCAGCAATCCTCCTATCTCTGCCTCTTGAGAGCTGGGATGACAGGCGTGAGCCACCATGCCCGGCATTGTGGTATGTGGTACTGATGGCTGGTGGGCGTGAGTCACCACGCCTCATATTGTCGTATGTGGTTACTGGGGATCAAAACAGGGACTATGTGGGCCGGAGATTTAACTCAGTGGTTCCGGTGCCTGCCTTGCAAGTGCAAGGTCCTGAGTTCAATCCCTGGTAACCACATACAATGCTGGGCATGGTGACTCACGCCCACCAGCCATCAGTACCACATACCACAGTGCTGAGCGTGGTGGCTCACACCTGTCGTCCCAGCACTCGGGAGGCAGAGACAGGAGGATTGCTGAGTTCAAGGCTTGCCTGAACAACATAGTGAGCTCAGGGCCAGCCTGAACTACAAAGCGAGACCTTGTCTCAAAAAAACAAAACAAAACAAAACAAAACAAAAACAGGGACCATGTGCTTGTTAGGCAGGCACTGGAACCACTGAGCTAAATCTCCGGCCCTTTCTTCTTTTTATAAACTATCTTAATAGTCCTTGGCTCACAGAATATTGTGACAAATGATATACTAGAGTAGGCAAAGTGAGCGCTGAACCAGGGCTGATACTCCTGGTAATAATACTGATAGCTGGCCTCTGGAAGTTGTCTAGAACAGAGGTTGGAAACCCTTGCTACAGACCAAACTGGCCTCTGGCTCTTTTTCTTGAAGGCTGTGTGCTAAGAATGGTTTTTACATTTATAAAGGGTTGAGAGGAAGAGGAAGAACAACAGCAATACTTACTGCCCAGCCTGTTACAGAAAATGTTTACTGGCCCAAAATAAGGAGCTCTTTTACAGATGACTGTTACCCCAGCACTACTGCCAGTGTCCTCTCAACCCATCCTAAATGTAAAATTTCCATCAAAGAAAATAGATGAAGTCAGGGCTCCCATCCCTCTGTGAAGCTGTCCTTGAGGTCCTTCTCCTGCCTGTGTCAGACTGAGCACCTTCTGTCCCCAGACAAGCTTTCCACTCCTGAGGACAAGGGCCCTCTTCCAGGCCCTGTGCTGGGTAGATTATCCTGGGCTCAGCAGGAATAGAGTAGATGTCTAGGAGCAGCTGGATTGATGATGTAACAGATGCCAATCCACCTGTTTTCCTGAGTCTCCTGAACATAAAATCTTTGTATGTGGCCAGCAGGCAACAATTTTGTCCAAATGTTGGTCCAGGGGTTTTAAGGAAGCATGGTACTGACAGATGTCTTCATCATCTCTAATGAGCATGTGCTCAATTTACAGAACAGCTGAAGCCCTGAGCTGGCTTTCTATGGACTGTCCCTTTGACCCGAAAGGAGACCTGCATTCTCCTTCCCTGTCTATCTCTGTCCTTCCCTAGAGAAATACCTGAGAATAATCCTAAGGCATAGTGGATGCACTGTGGTGTCATGATGTGTGACCTGATTGGAGCCCAGAAATGCACTGTGGACGTGGGTCCGTGGCACTATAGTAGCCAGTGGTCCTTCCTTTGTTCTCCATAGCAGTCTCGGAGATAGATGCACCTTAGAAAGCTCAGTGCACAAGGGCCATACAGCCCCAACACACTGCCAATTTGCAAAATAAAGAGGTTTCTTCTTTCTTTTTTCTTTTTTTTTTTCAGAGACCATTTTTCCACAATGAAAGATACTTTCCAATTTTTCTTAATTTTATAAATAGTACATACTCTTATTTTTAATTTTTTTGTTTTTGTTTTTATACCAGGAAAATTCTACCTTGCACTTGCCAGGCAGGAGCAATGCCAGTGTACTAAATCCTTGGTCCGATACTCTATCTTTAAAAAAGATTCAAATAACATGAAAAGTTCAAAAAGATAAAAATCACCTTCCAAGGTCCCAACCCCATTGACCTGTCACTATCAATAACTTAGTGACTACCTTGATTATATCCATCATCATACACATCCACAAACACACACACACACACAGGTTTTAACATTAAAGGACTGTCATCCACGTTGCTTAATCATGGATATGTGAATAGTGAATAGACTGGTTTGTTCTGGTCTGTGTGCTCCAGTTTGGTCTGCTCTGTGCAGGTCTACACTGATCTGGACTGCTTTTGTTTGTTTGGTCTGTTTGGCTGGCCTTATTCCCCATTCTTCTTCCTTGTCATATATCCTCTAATACCTTTTCTCATATTCTCCCAAATATGGAGTATAGTACATTTCACACAAATAGATGTTCTATCCTGCCTTTCTTATTTCATTGAATCCATCCTTCCCTCCAAGTCAGAAAATATAGCTGACTCTCTCCCATTGTGACTGCCCCATATTCCATATGTATAACCTGCTTTCATTCACTTGTCCACTAAAAGGCTGTGGCCTTGTTCTAGTGTTTAGCCACTATGTGTATGTTTCAGCCAGTGCTGGGGTGCTGCATGGGACTCTGAGGACATCATTCATGTAACTGTGCTCCCTAAGCCCAGGCTGCCATCAGTACCCTGAGATAGCTGGGCCTTGCATGCTATGATTTCATGTCTGTAAGACACAGGTGCAGTAGTGAGGCTGCTGGATTGGGCTGGGAGAGCTCTTACTTGTAAGAGGTAGTTCAGATTGCATTCTCCTCCTCAAAAATGCAATCTGAAAGTTGAAAATTTAAATTTCCCTTTATAAGATATAAGTCCAAGCTCTCACCATTTTCCAATTCCCTCCAACTGAGGTATCTCATTGTTTATTTCGCATTTTCTACATTAATATTGAGTCTTTCATATGTTTATTGATCATTTAGATTTTCTCTTCTATTTTTCTACTTGGATTTGTTCTTGTTTTTCCACCAAAATACTAATTTTATTCAAAATTTCATTATGAGTTTAATCTTTCATCTGTCATATGTGACACAACCTCTTCTCCAAATTTAACATCTGTCTTTTATCTCTGAATATTTTTTCTTACATTTGTTTCTAATTTAATGTAGCCATGAATGTCTGTCATTTCATTTATAGCTTTGGATTTATTGTAATAGTTTTAAATATACTGCCATTCCCTAGAGTATATACATATATTTTCATGTTTTATTTTTTACATTATGGTCCTTAATTGATCCAAAATTTATCTTTAAATGCAGTGAGTGAGGGGGTCAGCTTCATCTCCAGGAGGATAGCCAGTATGCATTTTCAATTAAAATTAAATACCCCCTTTTTCGTATATCCCAGATACCTAGACAGTGTGCCTCTTCTGGGGTGTTCCCTTTTGTCCCAGTGTTCTATTCACCTAATTCTGTCCCTGCTGATTGTATAGAAAATGCTCTGTGGGGCATTTTCATATCATACAAAGATCTCTTGTCTTTCAGAAGATTTAATAGAAGCCGCTGAGACACTCACTTAACTTGTACTACATTTTACTAAATTTTTGAGCCAATTGTATGGGATACCTTTCCATCTGTTAACTCTTATTTAAGACTTTTAGGTTGCTGCTGCACAGCAGGCCTGTAACCCACGGGACTGGCCTGCCCTCCTACAGCACTCAGGCCGTGAACACTAACATGACCAGCACAGGAGGAGGAGCTCACAGAGACAAAGAAAAGTTTGGGTTCTGGTTGCTTTACTGCTGAATTCTACAAGACCTGTAGAGAAGGGCTAATGCCACTACTTGTCAAACTCTTCAATGAAATCTAAAGGGAAGCAATACTCTCAAATGCATTCCTGGAAGCAACAATTACATTGATGCCAAAAGCAGACAGAGACCAGACCAAAAAAAGAGAACTATAGGCCAATCTCCCTAATGAACATTGATGCCAAAATCCTCAATAAGATACTGGCACATGAATACAGAGGTTCACCAAGGATATCATAAACCACGACCAAGTTGGATTCATCCCAGGGATGCAGGGTGGTTCAACATACATAAATCAGTAAATGTAATGCACTATATTAACAGACTGAAGGACAAAAACCAATGTTCATCTGAATAGATGCAGAAAAAGTGTTTGATAGAATCCAACACCCATTCATGAGAAAAGCCCTACAGAAAATTGGAATAGATGGTCTTTATCATGAGAAACCAATAGCCAGCATCATACTAAATGGTCAAAATGGAAACCTTTCACGCTCTGATCAGGAATAAGACAAGGATGTCTGTTATCAGCACTTTTGTTCAATATAGTTTTGGAAACAGTCACAGCGATTGGACAACAGAAAGAAATAAAAAGAATAAATATAGATAGGAAAGAAGTTAAACTGTCATTATTTGCTAAAGACATGATACTCTGTGTAGAAAATCCTAAAAAGTGAACCAAAAGACTTATAGACTTAATTGCCACATTTAGTAGCATAGCTGGATACAAGGTCAGCATGCAAACATCAATAGTATTTGTATACATGAACAACAGATTCACTGAAAGAGATATCAGGAAATCAATTTCTTTCACAACAGGCTCCAAAAAATGGAATATTGAGGACTCAATCTAACAAAGGAAGTGAAAGAACTCTACTCCGAAAACTACAACATTCTGAAAAGTTAGATCAAAGAGGATATCAGAGCCGGGCGTGGTGGCTCATGCCTGTAATCCCAGCACTCGGGAGGCAGAGACAGGCAGATTGCTGAGTTCGAGGCTTGCCTGGGCTACATAGTGAGCTCAGGGCCAGCCTGAACTACAAAGCGAGACCCTGTCTCAAAAAAAAAAAAAAAAAAGGATATCAGAAAATGGAACGATATATCTTGTTCCTTGGTAGGAAGAACCAATATCATCAAAATGGCCTCACTGCCAAAACTACTATATAGATTCAGTGTAATCCTGATTGAAATCCCAATAGCATATTTCACAGAGCTGGAGAAAATAATCCAAAAGTTCATCTGGAACCAGAAGAGACCTAGAATAGTAAAAGCAATTCTAGGCAACAAGACCATGGCAAAGGTTATCACAATCCCCAACTTGAAACTATACTACAAAGCCACTGTGGTAAAAACAGCATGGTACTGGCAAAGAAACAGACCTGAGGATCAGTGAAATAGTCTAAAAGGTCCAGAAACAATCCCAAATGTACTAAGGCACCTCATCTTTAACAAAAGAGCCAAACACCCTCCATGGAGGAAAGATAGCCTCTTTAACAAATGGTGCTGGAAAACTGGGTTTCAACTTCCCAAAGATAAAAGCTAGATCTGTATCTTTCACCATGCACAAAACTAAAATCAAAGTGGATTAGAGACCTAAATATTAAAACAGAAACACTAAACCTGCTGCAAGATAGGTTAGGTAGAACTGTTGGAGACATTGGCATAGGGAAAGACTTTAAGAACAAAACCTCAGCAGCATGGGAATCAGTAAAAGGAATCAACAACTGGAATCTCATCTTATTAAAAAGCTTCTGCACGGCAAGAGAAACCACCAACAGAGTGAAAAGATAACCCACAAGGTGGGAAAAAAATTTAACCAGCTGTTTCTTAGAAAAAGGGCTACTACTTAGAGTATAAGAAGATTTTTAAAAAATCTTCACCCTCAAATTTAAAGACGCAGTTAAATGGGAATCTGAAATGAACAGACATTTTTCCAATGAAGAAGTGAAGGTCATTAAGAAACATGAAGAAATGTTCAACATTGCTGGTCATTCGAGATATGCAGATGAAAAGGACACTGGGATTCCATCTCATTCTACTAAGAATGGCTGCTATCACAAAATCAGCCAACAACAAATGCTGGTGGGGCTGGGGGAGGAAATGCTTTGGGGAGACATCTAGACACGATCCACATAAGCCACCCAGAGTGCTGGGGGTCATAGGGGTGCATGCCACCATTACTCGGAAAATGTTCCTTTTTAAAGTCTCATTTTATCCTTGGTATTTCTTCCCTGAGACACTGAAGCTGTGTCCTAGGCTCAGTCCCAGACTGGACCCCAGCTGCCTATTGAAGTTGCTCTCTGACATAACGTTTACCTGCCTGAACTCTAGGTGTTATCTGCCAACGCTAGGCTGGGAGCCCCCTCATCTGTCTTGACTCATTCTATTTTATTTATTTATTTTTGGTTTTTGAGACAAGGTCTCATTATATAGTTCAGGCTTACCTTAACTCAATATGTAGCTCAGGCTGGCCTTTGAACCCATAGCAATCCTCCTGCCTCTTGACTGCTGGGATTACAGGGATGAATCACCATACTGAGCTGAAAACTATTTTTTCAATTATAACTTAAAGAAGAACAGTGAAATGGGAATATATACAAAAGAATTATATCACATGTGCACCCATTGTTTATAGCATCTCATTTTGTAATAGCTAAATCTTGGAAACAGCTTATCAATGGGAGACTGGGTTAAAAAATGCAGTGTTTTTATAAAATGAAATATTACTCAGTCATAAAGAATGTCAAATTTGAGTCACTTATACTCAAATGGATGTACGTTGAGAACATACTCTTAAGTGAGATAAATAGGACACATGTGTAAATACTGTATCTTTTCTCTAGCATGAAAAACTGAAGGTGTAAATGAATGCCAAAATGTATAATACCTATAGGAAGAAAATGTTCAAAAAGAAAAGAGACAGGGCAGTTAGGGGAAAGTAAAGAAGGTACAGAAGGGGCCAGAGATTTAGCTCAGTGGTTCTGGTGCCTGCCTGGCAAATACAAGGTCCCTGGTTTGATCCCCAGTAACCACATACAATAATACCAGGCATGGTGGCTCATGCCCACCAGCAGTCAGTACCACATACCACAGTGCCGGTCGTGAGAGCTCACGCCTATAATCCCAGCATTTGGGAGGCAGAGGGAGGAGGATTGCTGAGTTCGAGGCTTGCCTGGGCTACATAGTGAGCTCAGGGCCAGCCTGAACTACAAAGCAAGACACTGTCTCAAAAAGAGAGAGAGGGCTGGAGATTTAGCTCAGTGATTCCGGCACCTGCCTCGCCAGCTCAAGGTTCTGAGTTCGATCCTGGTAACCACATACAATGCTGGGTGTGGTGAGTCACACCTACCAGCAATCAATACCACATACCACAGTGCTGGGCATGGTGGCTCACGCCTGTAATCCCAGCACTCAGGAGGCAGAGACAGGAGGATTGCTGAGTTCCAGGCTTGCCTGGGCTACGTAGTGAGCTCAGGGCCAGCCTGAACTACAAAGCGAGACCCTGCTTCAAAACAAAAAGAGAGAGAGAGAGAAAATTTGATGGTAAAAAAAAAAGGGAACAGTTTATGTATATAAAGAGTGAGGGTTGTAGTGAGGACAGAGGAAAGGGGGAAAAATGGGAATCATGATGTTGTGTACAGGTACAAATTCTTGATGTTGAATGTATTGTATGTATAAAATGTACGTAATATATGTATAAAATATACCAATAAAATCAACAGTTTAAAAGAGAAAAATTTTCAAACAATAAAATTGGAATTGTTTTTTTTCAAAAAATAATTTTAACATGCTGTTAAGTTTCTTTCATGTACTCAGGGCTTTGATGTTAGAAGTCAGTGGTTTGTTCCATTTCTGCCTGTGGCTACTCTGTTGATGTAAAGGGGCTATACTTGGGTAGTGGGTTCTTTGATCTGATGACTAACTGCCTACACCGATTCTTGGCTTCACCTCATTAAATCCTACAGCCTCTTTGCCCCTGTTCAGCTTTTTCATAACTTATGTATAATTGTATGAAGCATGAGTTGAGTGTTAATAGCTATTAGTAATTAAGATTAGAATGAAACAAAGAACTCAGAAAGTGAAATCTGGAGTTCTTAGGGAAGTAAGGTTGATGCAACTGATGGAACTTGTGCCTACCGATACTCAACAAGTCCTGACTGTGGAAAGACACAAACATGCCAGTCTATTAATGGCATAGCTCACTCATGGCACCGATCCATTGTCATTCCTCTTTACTCTCCATTTATTTAACAAATAGACTTAAGTACCTACTGTGTACCAGAGGCTTCCTCTATTAGTTCCATGCAAACATTTAGAAATGAGACCAAGAGATCTAAGTCATATTGTCCAGGGGAGGGCCCATTTCCCTTCTTACCTGTTCTGTAGCCCAGCCTCATAAGTGTCAGGATCTGAAAGAGGAGGAATTAAGAAAGATCTAAGGATTCAAAGGCTTAACGTCTTCTTTGTTTACTGTAACTCTGGAATCCAGGTTCTTTCTGCCAGTCTCTTTGGGCCTCAGACCTCATGCTTTGGCCCACCTTCTAGGAAGGGATCACAGAAGCCCCTCAGAACCAGGTTCATCTGGTCCTCTACAGCATGGCCTCTCTTCCTACACTTTGATTTCTTAGTTCACTGCAACTGAGTTCTTGTTATCTAAATGTGTCTTTTCCACTGCACTGGATTATCAGCAGGGTGGCTCAGGATACATATCTGGCTCCTCAGAAGTGCTTGGCGGTGCCCCAGAGTGGATGTTGATTCATCCCTGTGGACCAGGTGAATGACTAAATGAATGAATATGTAATGGAAGAACAAATGTTAGCTGTTGGGAGCGGGGATGGAGAGAACGCAACTGTTTGCTCAGCTTAAAAAATTACACTGGAATTTGGGAAAAGAGAAGGGAGGAAAAGAAAGCAAATAAACACAGTGGGAATCTGAGCAAGTAGAAATGGCCAGGGGACTTTACGGACTGTCAGTTTAGTGCTTAAACCTGTGGTTGGCGAAGGGTGATGGAATCATCCCCACTGTTGTCCCCTGTCTTCAGTGAAGGCTGCTGTGCCCTCGGACACCCTGGGTGGGACATGGAGGTCACATTAAAGCAGTTGTGTTGTACATTAAAGATGAGGCCAGAGAGAGGTTTGGGGTATCCACAGAACTACTGTAATTTGGTGGAACCAGTACTCAGAATCCAAGGAAAAGAAAAAAACTCAGGCTCCTCTCACCCAAATCTGTGAGAAAATGAGAAGCCAGGGAAAGAGCATGGGATGAGATTGAGGCTATTTTGCTTGAACTAAAGGCCAGGGTGCTTGATACTTGGCATACAAATGGATAAAAGAATGATAAGTTAATGACTGCTGCCAAGATGTGAAGGGGCTGTGACATTTTTCAGTTGTAGTATCCTCCACAAAACAAAACATTTTTGGGCCGGAGATTTAGCTCAGTGGTTCTGGCGCCTGACTAGCAAGTGCGAGGTCCCTGGTTCGATCCCCGGTAACCACATACAACAAGGCCATGAGCAATCAGTACTGCATACCACAAAGCCAGGCATGGTGGCTCATGCCTATAATCCCAGCACTTGGGAGGCAGAGACAGGAGGATTGTTGAGTTCGAGGCTTGCCTGGGCTACACAGTGAGCTCAGGGCCAGCCTGAACAACAAAGTGAGACCCTGTCTCAAAAAAAATAAATAAATTAAAAAAATTTTTTTCAGGGCCAGAGGATTAGCTCAGTGGTTCTGGTGCCTACCTCACAAGCGCAAGGTCCTGAGTTTGATCCCCGGAAACCACATACAATGCTGGGCGTGGAGACTCACACACACCAACAATCAATACTGCATACCATAGTGCCGGGTGTGGTGGCTCACGCCTGTCATCCCAGCACTCGGGAGGCAGAGACAGGAGGATTGCTGAGTTCGCGGCTTGCCTAGGCTACATAGTGAGCTCGGAGCCAGCCTGAACTACAAAACGAGACCCTGTCTCAAAAAAAAAAAAAATTTTTTTTTTCAGTGATCATTAATATCCCACAAAGAGGCCTCAGGGTCTCTGAGCCAAGGAAGTCATCTGAGGGTTCTTTCAATTTATTGATCCTGATTCCAAGGATCTTTTCAACCCTGACAAATTCCATGGAAGTCAAAGGTGATGGTAACAAGTGTCTGGCCCTTGTCACCATGTTGCAAACTGACCCAGTGGGATGGGCAGGAAGTTAAGGAAATGCCTAGTTTCTAATCCGAGTTAGGGTGTCTGTGTGAACCTATGTGAGTCAAACGGTGGGAATCCCACTCCCTCAAACTATGACACAGTGCTGTTGGGTAAGACTATCCCAGTCTAACGAGCTGTCTCAAAGCCTCTGAAGATCATACCTGATTTATTGCTTTCTACTATAAATCCCAACAAGAAAAGAGACAAATGCTAGTTGGGATGGGTGGAGTTATGGAAATAGATGTACAGACACCTGGCTTCAGCAAGTGATGACAGAAAACAAAAGATCACAAGGTGAGAATCTGGAAGAAAACAACTGTTCTGAGGACAGAACAGGCTAAGCTATTTATAGGGTTATAAAATCCCATCACCCTATAAAACTTAATAATCCCTAAGAATATGTCTGAGGAAGTAGATGGAACAGCAGGGCAGTTCAGGCCAAGTTAGGGACAGCTCAAGCCCCAGACTAGGGCCTTCTCTTGGTGCTGAAGCACATACTACAAACAACAGCTTGTGTTCATAATGTATCCTTGAGTTGACATAGAACAGTGGAAGTGGGTTGTGTGCTTACTAGGAAGGCAGAGGGGAAGCATATGTTAGAAAGATAATAAGTAAAAATAGCAACAAGATGAAGCAGGAAGTTCATGGTGAGCTGAACCCAAATCCAGCTCCAACCTAACCAGGCAGTGAAGTGCATAGGTTACATGACACCTAAGAGCCTGAATATCCTCAGCTGGACAAGGGCAAGAATAAGAGCTGTCTCCAGAATTGTGACATGCCTTAGGAAATATAACATAGACTATAGCCAGGTAGGAGTGGCCCTTAAACACTTAGACTTTGGTCATCAAGGAGATGTACAGATCTTATGGGGTCCCTGCCACAGCCCTGAGCATTTAAGCATTGCATCAAGGTTATTACCACTAGGAGGATGTGGTGGTCCCATTGGGCTGAGAGGCTGAAGCAGAAAGACTGCAAGTTCCAGCCCATCCTGGGAAATTCAGTGATTTGGCATGACACCATATCAAAATTTAAAAATTTTAAGCTCAGTGATGCTACTGCCTGCCTTGCAAGTGCAAGGTTGAGTTTGACTCCCAGTACCACTTAATTAATTGAAAAATTAAAATGCTTGGGTTGTAGGTTGTTGTAGGTCACTACAAAGGCCCTAGGTTCAACCCCCAGTACTGAAAGAGAAAGAAAGAAATCAGGAACAGACTGATAAATAGAGGGACAGACAAGATTATTGCTATCATTGCTGCTGTTACAGTGACTGTCATTGTCATTCCTCCAAGACATGGGAGACTCCAGACACATTGGCAGGAGGGTAACTATCTTCAAGTCTGAGAGGAGGTCTCGATTTACAGACTACCTTTCCAGTAAAAGCTTCTCTCTGCCGCCATCTTGCAGGCAGATGGGCCACCTTCCTCTCTGCTCCCAGACATTTGTCAGCTTTCCATCACTACAGCACAATACCCTGAGATCATCAACTTATAAGTAGAAAAAGTTCATTTGACTCCCAGTCTTAGAGGCTTGCTGGCCCCATTGTGTTGTAGTAATCACAAGGCAGATAGGGCATGTTGAAGGGCAAAACATGGCTTACATCATGAGCCAGAGAGCGAAGAAAAGAAAGTGCTGGTATCTGACAGTCCAGTAGGCCACCTCTGGAAGGTTGCACAACCTCCTAATTGCATCACTCTGGCAAAGCATCAGGCTTCCTTGTCTTCGTGGAGATGGGATTCTCTGACGTGTGACAGGCTCATGGCTGTCAGGCAGACTGGCCTCAGTCCTGCATGTTGGTGAGACTGTGTTACCACTTTGTGCTCAACAATTCTCCCAGTTTCCCAGGAAGTAAGGCCTAGCTATGAAATAATCAGTCTTGAAAACTAGAGATCAAAAATGCCTTGAGGAATAGCCACTGAGCAGAAAAACAGTGGTGGCAGAAAAGGTGAAGATGGGCTGATCAGGGCTGGCATTTTTCATATCAGTTTTCAAAGCTTTCAAAGCTAATCATTTTCCAGCTAGGTCTTACTTTTGAGGGAAACACAGTAACCTATAAATTGAGGATTAGAAATGCCTGCCTCACAGGGATAGTATAAGGATGAGATTAGTTGTAACTTAATTTTTTTGATGTTTTCTAATTTCTAAAAAGACTGTTTGAGAGCATAGAAATTGTCACCAAATATTAACTAATCATCAGCTTTATCATCTAAATATTATAATATGTAATATATAATTGTTATTATATAATAGTATCATGATCATCTTTTAAAAATTGGTTTTATTGGTATATTGTATATACCCATCATAACCGCGCTCGATACTGAGAGTTTGTACCAGTACATGACACAACATAATTCTCATTTTTTCTCACTCCCCTGCCCACTATATACGTAAGCTTTTCTTTTTTCCATCAACTTTTTCTTTTCCTTCTTTACTTATCCCTACTCCCCTTTCCCTTTGAATATTTTTTATTTCACATTATCTATCATACATTTTTTTAACTTATTTACATTTTTAGTTTCTCATACCAAAGAAAAGATATGGTATTTACACATCTGTGACCTATTTTCATTTATGAGCATGTCCTCAAGGTACGTCCATTTGAGTATGAATGACTCAAACTTATAATTCTTTATGGCAGAGTAATACTCCATTTTATTTTAAAAAAAGAAATCCACATCTTCTTTATCCAGTCTCTAATTGATGGGCATTTGGGTTGTTGCCGTGGTTTAGCTATCACAAACTGAGGTGCTGCAAACATAGGTGCACATATATTGCTGTGATGTGAATCTTTTAACTTTTTTGTGTATATACCTAGCAGGGGAATACCAGGGTCAAATGAGACCCCTAATCCTAATTTTTTTTTTCTTTTTAAGGCAGGGTCTCGCTTTGTAGTTTAGGTTGGCTCGGAGCTCACTGTGTAGCCCAGGCAAACCTGGAACTCACAGCAAATCCTCCTGCCTCTGCTTCTAGAGTGCTGGGATGACAGGCGTGAGCCACCATGCCTCGGACTGTGGTTTGTAATACTGATTGCTGGTGGGTGTGAGCCACTACTCCTGGTATTGTTGTATGTGCTTACTGGGGATCGAACCAGGAAACTTGCACTTGCTGGGCAGGCACCAGGACCACTGAGATAAATAAATCTCTGGCCCCTAATCCTAATTTTTTGAGGAATCTCCACACTGATTTCCACAGTGGTTGCATTATTATAAATTCACTTATATTAAAAAATATTACATTTAAATATTCTGTACATCTAGCATTGTGCATATATAAATATACGTGAGTATGTAACAGACAAACAGAATGCTTGGTGTTTTCGAATGGAAACATGAACTCTGAGGGCTGGCCAGGACCATTTGCATGAGAGGGAGGCCTAGGGCCGGCTGTGGCCTCTCTTTTGTGATGCACAAGCTGCTGGATTCAGGGAAGAAGGTGGGGACCCGGAGTTGGCAGTGGATACTGGCGCCTTTCTTGACTTTACAAGACACCTTGTCTTGTGACAAGACAGAGGGGGAATTCAGAGGACCGGGGACCCTTGCCCACGGCACTCAGGAGAGGAATTCTATCTGCCCTCCTGTGTAAATAAACAACACAGCAAGGACTGGCCCTTTTCTCCTTGGGAACTCACTTATTTCCAAATCTTGTTTTTATTCTCCTCTGTCTTTATGGAATGATAAATCACTCAGCTACAAAGCAGCTTCAGAAAGCCAGAGGTACATTGTTTGCATTTCTCCAGCCAACTCTAGAGATCGCACCAAGGGATTTTGTATAGCCCGAGCCAGGGGCCCTCGGAAAGGTCCCTGCAAGCCAAGCCAGGAGCCACCCTCTCTGCTCAGGTGCTGAAAGGGATTTGAGAGGGACTTTGTGCTGGAAGGGAGGTAGCAAACGCTGTCTTTGGCCTACACAGGGATGTGGGGGCCCTGGAAAGACTGTGGCTGGATCAGGAGCCCTTTGGGCTTGTGACAGCCCGTTAACCTGTGGCGGGGCTTCTGCACATCATGTCTCTTCTTCTGTTCCCTACCTGCAACCTGGGAGTAAAAATAATTGTCCAGCATAACTCCCAAAGTTTAAAAAAGTGTAATTAATGGGGCTGGGGGTTTAGCTCAGTGGTTCCAGCATTTGCCTGGCAAGCACAAGGTCCTGAGTTCAATCCCTAGTACCACATACCACAGTGCTGAGCATGGTGGCTCATGCCTGTAATCCCACCACTTGGGAGGCAAAGGTGGAAGATGGCCGTGAGTTCAAGGCCTGCCTGGGCTACATAGTGAGTTCAGGGCCAGCCTGAACTACAAAACAAGACCTTGTCTCAAAAAGCTTTTTTTTTTTTTTTTTTTTTTTTTTTTTGCTTTTTGGAGACAGGGTCTCGCTTTGTAGTTCAAGCTGGCCCTGAGCTCACTATGGTGCCCAGGCAAGCCGCCGCGAACTCAGCAATCCTCCCGTCTCTGCCTCCCGAGTGCTGGGATTACAGGCGTAAACCACCACGCCCAGCATTATATGTGGTTACCGGGGATCGAGCTCAGGTCCTTGCGCTTGCGAGGCAGGCGCCGGAACCACTGAGCTAACCCTCCGGCCCTCAAAAAGCTTTTTAAACAAATGTCATTAATGTAGTTTGAAATTTCTTTGAAAAAGTGAAAACTTTGTTCTTTTTAAAAATACACTATAATTTGTTGGAATTAAGATTTTCACTGTGGCCTTAGATTAGTCAAAGTAGATCGCCTCAAGCAAGTAGAGGAAAGGCTTAAATGGCTTTAATTCTCACTAGAGTGTACATGACTGAAACACAATCTGTTATTAAAAGGAAAATTTCAGTAGAAGAGGCAGTAAATGCAGGGCACCTATGGGCTCAAAATGTGTTCCACAAAAGTGCAGCTAAGAATACTAGGAGCACTCTTTCCCCAGCTTACGACTTTTGGACTGGCCTTGACACACTGTTGTTTTAATCTCTGTGTCAGGTTGTCCTCGGCCAGTACCAGCTGCCTCAGTCATTTATAAACTAAGAGGCAACAGAGCTGGTTGTTGGAAGGTGTCTGGTTTCAGAAACAAATGCTCATGCTATGGGTATCCAGCAGCAGGGAGCCTGGTGTCCCCAGTCCACCCAAACCTAGGGCACACAGCCCTGCCAGTCTCCAGCCATCTGTCTCCCGGGCTTATCTGCAAGTCATCAGGGAAGGCACAGAGTTGCCGGTGTCCACAGGAGCCCGTCTGTCTTATCATCTCTCTCTCACCCACCAAGGCTCCGCGTCCCAAGAGTTCCACAGCAACAATTCTTTTCTCTTGTCATCAGGTCCAGGTGACGAGCTCCTAAAGCATCTGGCCTGAGCCGAGAATGTTGCTGTCTGTCTCGGCCAGCAGCTTCCCCACCGTGCAGTGGCCAGAAGGTGGAGGTGGAAGAATTAGTTCTGTTTCCTCCTGGAAATGACCAGGATAATCAGGGCTGGGCACAAGTCCACGGACCGCCCAGAGGGACAGGGAAGAAAGCTTGCCCGCGCTTGTTGGGGAATCAAAGCAGCAGCCAGGTTCTGCTCCAAGTCCCAAAACGAAACCTAGAGGACCTCTTGGGGCAAGAGTGGGTCTCATCTGAGTCTCTTCGCTGCCGCCCCCTGGACCTTCGTGTGGTGTTCCTGACATCACTAAGTCTGGCACTAAGGCCATTTTGGCACGAACTCTCACCGGTGCTCATGGGATAGAGAAAAACCCAATTCCTTCTCCTCCATTCTGCTTCTCCAGGGCACAGGGTGGGGTGGGTGTGGGGCAGATTGCTCCTGTCCCGTGAACCCCAGGGATGCACCTCAGGTCCCTGTGAACACTCCCTCAGTTCCCCTCTGCACAGAGGAAAGGGGCGTGACCTTCCAAAGGGTTTTATGAGGCTCTTCGAGTAAAACAAGGGAAGAGGGAGAGGAATAGAATTTCTGTTTACTCAGCCATTGTGAGGGGGGCTGGGGATTTATCTTTATGGAGTTATATTACCAGTCCATTTCCTTTTTTAAATTTTGAGACAGTAAGTTGGCTGGACTGGGTTCAAACTTGAAGTCCTTCTGCTTCAGCCTCACACAGTGTACCACCACAGCCAACTAACAGTTGCTATTTATTTAACAAGTTGATGAACCACTATTATATACCAGGTACTGTGTTGGTAACGAAAAATGAAATAGAATGCCGACCCAGGATTTAGGAGGTTTGATAGCCCAGGCATCAGATTCACGCTTTATTGGTTCTTGGACTCAATGCCTGCCCATCCCTCTTCTAACCCCAGTTGTTTTACAGTTCAGAAAAACAAAGCAAAAAACCCCTAATATAATTTGCTCTCCCCTGTGAGCTGGGAGAACCTTAACTCCCACAGGCTAAAAGTTCATGTGAACAGGCATGATTAAACAGTAGTTGTCATGGCAATGGAATGTCATTAATTACTCAATTTGAGATTGTTCTAGTTCATTTCTACCAAAATTACATCGTGAAGCTCTAACATCTGAGGAACTACACAGTGGTTGACTCCTGCTTGAGTCATACATGGCTTTACACACTAAGAATTGTCAACGAATAGGGGTCAACGGTTTGTACGCGTGCGTGCATGAAAGAGAGGGAGAGACAGAGACAGAAACAGAGCAAGGTAGGAGAGAGGGTGCTCCTCACACAGGGGAACGTCTGAGCATTAAACCCAACACCCAGTTGGTATGCACATTTTTAAACACCTCCGAATCCAGACAGTGTAAGGTGCTGGTAGTTGATCATTGCATAACAAGCCACCCTGAAGCAGCCACTAAAGCCAATGATAATCATTCAGTTTTCTCAGGGTTTTGTGGCTCGGGTCCCTGAACTTCCTGGGCAGTGCTCGCGTGTGCTAGAGTGGCAAGCTGGTTACCCAGTCTCCACCAGGGCGTTGGTTTCTCTCTGTGTGGCGCTTCTACAGCACTTCTTGAGAGTCTTTAGAACGTGACTCCAGCCTCCTCCAGGCACTGAAATGCAGAGGGGCCAAGCTGAGGTGGTGGTGCTTTGCAGGCCCACACCTTGGTCCTGTCACTTCTCCTGTGTCACACAGACCGCCATGACGGGGGTGAGAGGGGCTGTTGTACACAGGCTGAGCTCACCAGCCAGGATACTGATGCCCACCTGTATTGGTCAGGGTGGCACTTCTGGCTGTGCTCTCTGCTACCCAGTGAAGGCCAGAGTGTGTGCGCAGTGAGCAAATCTCTGCGTATGAGTAAATGGACACACTGGGGAGAATTTTGTGGCAGTAAGATAGACAACATTAAAATTCCATCAAGCATCATTTAGCCTGTTTTTGAATATTCAGAGGCCTCCTGATTACACCACACAGAGGACACCACTGGTAACATTGTGGCATTTGGCCCTTCCAGGCCTTTTGCTTTCCACTGGTTCCCTTTCGCCAACAGCACTTGAAGATGTTTCCATCTGTCATCTCAATAGACTCTTTAACTTGTTCCCCTTCGCCTGCTGCCTTAGCTCTTATCCCTTCGCAGCCCAACTTCTTCACGTGGCTACCCCCCTCAGCTCCCAATTGCTCCCAAAACCACTTGCGCTGGCTTCAGCCGTCAGTGTTCCATGGGAGTGGTCCCCTCTGAAGTCCTCGGGGACCTTCTTGCTGCTAGACCCGGTGGACACTGTTAAGTTCTTCTCTGACCTGACCTCTGGAGCCAACTGATGCTTCTGACCGCAGTCCCCCCGCCCTGGTTTTGCTCCTTGTTGACTGCTCCTTCTCAGTATCCACTCGGGACTATGTTCTCCGCCTCCTTTCCATGCTGAGGATCCTGAGCGTCTGTCCTGTCCTCGTTGCTCACCCTACACAGGTCGACGGCAGTGTCGTCCATTCCTGTTCCCAAGCCCTTGCTGGTCTGAGTTTTAAATGTATGTTGCTAGCTCAGATCTCCATCCTGAGTTGCAGACCCACCTAGCCAGCTATTCAGTGAATAGCCTTAGTCCGTTGCCAAACTCAACCTGTCAAAGTTAGATTTATCATCCCTGCCCCCACAATACACACACAGTCTCTTCCCCTGTATTTGCTCATCTCAGTAAATAACACCTCGATCTACTCAGCCCAAGCCAGAAACCCAGGCATTAATTGTTCTCGACACCTGCTTCTCCCTCTGACCTCAGATCCATGGATTGCCATTGCTGGGGATTCTACCGTACTCTGAGTATGTCTGGAATCTGCCCACCCGACCCCATTCCTGCAATTCTCTAGCACCTCTCACAGCCACGACCTGCAGCCCCCTAACTGACCTCCCTGCCCAGTCTTGCCCTGCAGTTCACTTACCCACTGTTGTATCATGGGATGTTTATGTACGTGCTTAAAACTCTTTACAAGGTGGGTTGTTGCATTCTTCACTAACTTGAATTTTGTTAATAGGCTTGACTTCCAATTCTGCTTTACAAATAATCAGGAATAACCATCTAATTCCCTTCTGTACAGACCAAATGGCCAGAATTATGTGCAGCCCAGACCCTGGAGGTCTGGGTTCCAGTATCTTGCTGCACATGGACAATCAGGGCCCTCCACACCCCAATCGGACCATACCTAGCAATTCTCTTGTCACCACCGAGTGTCCGCTCACTGGCTCCTTCATCCCCCAGCTCCTCTGGTTGCTCCTCACAGAAGACATCATGCTCAGGTACTCTCACTCCCGCAGGTCCTTCCCTCACGGTGGCCTTTACCAGTCTCCAAAGTTGGGTTTAATTTCTGATTTTAGGTCCCCCTTCACCACCAATCAGTGCTGGTAATGTTTTGTTTCGTCCCCTTCTCAACAGCCAAGTCTTCATCCTTTGATGTAAATTCATCTTCCCTTACCTTCCGGTCCACAATAACACCTATACTTCTTGTCTACGCTTTCATTTTTAAAAATGATGGTCTTAGCCGGACGTGGTGGCTCACGCCTGTAATCCCAGCACTCGGGAGGCAGAGGCAGGAGGATGGCTGAGTTTGAGGCTTGCCTGGGCTACGTAGTGAGCTCAGAGCCAGCCCGAACTACAAAGCGAGACCCTATCTCAAAAAAAAAAAGAAAATGATGGTCTTGTCTTATATTGCTAGTCATTTCACATATCTCCAAGTCCAGCTGTAACTGTCCTCAGTTATATCTGTACTGTATACATTCTAGGGAATTACTCGCTCCCGTGTACTGGCCTGAGAAACATAGGATAATGCAACATTCATCTGCCTCTTGTTTATAACATGTACTCAGGTAAACATCCAGATATCAGCGGTGTTGACTAAAACCAATTCCTCCAGGAACCGATGGAGTTCGTAAGTCAGGGATCCACTGTAATTTGTTAGTTACTCTGCCTCTCACTTCCTGCTGTTTGTAGCTGAGACCGGGGGTAGTATTTCTAACATCAAAGTGAAAATTGAATGAAATAAGGATGAGAAGGTACCTCGTGGTGGCAAATAGAAGCTGGCCAGTCAGTGTCTCGGCCCCTATTCCTTAACGTCTACTGAGAAGCAAGCGCAGTAACTTTTGAGTAATTAGTGGCAGAATAAATAAATTAATGAATAACGAAGAAGTCAAGGAATGAAATAACACATTCTGACTGCACAAGGGTGGCCCCATCACAGAAATCAAGTGCCTTTTACTGCCTGGCATAGGAGAGTGTCCTGCTGGGGGGGGGCGGGCGTGGTTCTAAAATCATGAAATGTTGACTAATTGGAAATCGAGTTTGATTTGGGTGTTGCTGCCATGGCCTGCTGAGTTTTGTTCTGTCTGACTGAGCTTGTGATCTGTCAAGATTCCCAGAAGAAAGTGGGAGGCACATATTTCTTTTTAACAGGGGAAGAAAAAAAAATCCTTATATAAATCAATTTTCAGAGACATGGGCATGGCTGCTGGTTCTGATAGAAATGAGACTACACTGGTCTCAGAGCCCAGGCTGTAAATACTGACTCCTGCTTTGTTACTCCTACAGGTACAAAGTCCCTTGCGCTAATGGGCTTTCTATTTGTTTTTAAAGGGAAAAAAATGCACTGAAGATCCCAACAGAAAAGGTTGGTTTTGGGGAGAGGAGAGGTTGAAAGGAAGGGGTGTCCTTTCCAGGTGGTGACCGTTGCATTCTCTAGCTTCATCGGTTGTGGTCATGGCATTAACTTGGAATTCTTTATGGAGAGAGTGAGTCTGTGGTCAGCCTTGCTGCAGGAAATGACAAAGATTTATCTGGTGTCCTACTGACCCACACCCCGCCCCATCCCCAGCAATCTCATCCTGTCACCTCAGCAACACTTGGGTGTTCTTGAAGAAGTGTTTGTGATAAAGAACCTCATTTTTCATTTCCAATATATACATGAACAATTAGAAATTTATTTTATGTGGCGGTAAAACTTCAGTTCTGGAACGGTCTTTCACTTAATTCACCAAGTCAGCTAGATCCCCTAGTTCAGGGAATCCTTGTCAGGGTCCACGGAACTCTCCAGGATCAGGTGATAGAATTCAGTGATCCCATGAATATGGGTGGAAAAAAATTATATCTTTCCTTTTGCTAAACTAGTAACTGAAATTTAGCATTTTCTCAAATTATCTGTGGAAGAAACACACCCTATCTATGACTTTTTTTTTTTTTTGAGACAGGGTCTCGCTTTGTAGTTCAGGCTGGCCCTGAGCTCACTATGTAGCCCAGGCAAGCCTCGAACTCAGCAATCCTCCTGTCTCTGCCTCCTGAGTGCTGGGATGACAGGCGCGAGCCAACACGCCCGGCTATCTATGACTTTTTTAAACCAAAGACAGCATAGTTCTTTTTTTATTTTTCATTAGAGCTGTTGCCAAATTCTCAAAATACCATTTAATCTCAGCACTACTTAAAAATTACAGTGAAATCACATATAACATTCTTTTTAATTAATACTGTTAAACTTCAAAAACATTTCAATTCTAAAACACTAAACAAAAAAAAACAAAAAACAAAAAAATCACGAAGCACATTTAAGTATAGCAGCACAATGCTGTCATTATGTACAGCAAGACCACTGAAGCTAGGTGGACGCCCATGGCTCTGACACCAGGTGCAGCCCTGAAGTGCAGTCCCAAGCTGCAAATTCTCTAAGAGGCAACCGGCCCTCAGTACCAAGCAAGGAGCTTTAAGAGTTTGGCTTGGTTGCTTTGTTCTTTTTTTTTTTTGCTTTTTGAGACAGGGTCTCGCTTTTGTAGTTCAGGCTGGCCCTGAGCTCACTATGGTGCCCAGGCAAGCCGCCGCGAACTCAGCAATCCTCCTGTCTCTGCCTCCCGAGTGCTGGGATTACAGGCGTGAGCCACCACGTCCGGCAGGTTGCTTTGTTCTTTTTACAAATATAACCATGTCAAATATAACCATGTACAGTTGCTAACTTGGGATTTCTAGCCTGTATCCATATAGTTAACATCACCTTAAAATTTTTTAAATGCCAAAAACATCTTCAACTGCTTTATCACACCAGTAGCAAAATACATAGAGTGAGGAGAACATAGTGCCTTTTCATCTTAAAAATATTTGGAAATATGGCTGGAGGGTTAGCTCAGTGGTTCCGGCACCTGCCTTGCAAGCGCAAGGTCCTGAGTTCGATCCCCGGTAACCACATACAATGCTGGGTGTGGAGACTCACGCCCACCAGCCATCAATACCACATACCACAGTGCCGGGCGTGGTGGCTCACGCCTGTAATCCTAGTACTCAGGAAGCAGAGGCAGGAGGATTGCTGAGTTCCAGGATTGCCTGGGCTACATAGTGAGCTCAGGGCCAGCCTGAACTACAAAGCGAGACCCTGTCTCAAAAAAAAAAAAAAAAAATTGGAAATATGTACAACATTGATACAGCTTCAGGGTGCTCCACTTGGCTTCAGGGTGCTCAGTGGCTCCCATGGCCACTACATGTTAATCATTGACAATTTCTAGAGTACTTCAAGAGCCTACAAAATGGTCCTGATCAAATTTTTTTTTTGCAGTACCAGAGATTGAATTTGGGCCCTTGTGCATCCAAGGTTGGTGCCACTTGAGCTAAATCCCCAGCCCTGTTTTGTTGTTGTTATTGTTGTTGTTGTTTTCTGAGACAGGGTCTTGCTTTGTAGTTTAGGCTGGCCCTGAGCTCACTATGTAGCCCAGGCAAGCCTCAAACTCAGCAATCCTCCTGCCTCTGCCTCCCCGTGCTGGGACTACAGGCTTGGGCCACCACACCTGGCATTTGTGGTGTGTGGTACTGACTGCCAGTGGGCGTGAGCCACCACACCCAGTATTGTTGTATGTGGTTAGTGGAGAGCCAACCAAGGACCTTGTGCTTGCTAGGCAGGTGCTGGAGCTAAATGTTCAACCCCTAATCAAATTTTGTAATTAAATCTGATGAGGGAAATAGATGAGACATGGCATTCACAGCAGTAAGGTATTTACAAGGAGACAGGTAAATAATTTTTTATTCCTCCTCTTTTCCCTTCTTTTTTTTTTTTTTTTTTTTTCCTTTTTGAGACAGGGTCTTGCTTTGTAGTTCACGCTGGCTCTGAGCTCACTATGTAGTCCAGGCAAGCCTCGAACTCAGCAATCCTCCTGCCTCTGCCTCCCGAGTGCTGGGATTACAGGCGTGAGCCACCACGCCCGGCCTCTTTTCCCTTCTTGTCCTTGTCCTTCTGCTCTTCTTTTTGTTCCTTGCCATCTTTCTTTTCCTCATCTATCCTTTCTTGATCAGCTTTGGTGGTACATTCTGTGCTCTCAAACTCTTTTTTAGATTTATGGTCAGTAATGTCCTTCTCCTACTTTGCCTTTACTTTTACCACTTTGGTGATGTGTGGCTCCTTTCCACTGTCACTTAAATTACCCCACACCTCGTGAATCTTTTTGGGCACATCTTCCATCAAGATACCAAGAAACTGTGTTTATTTGATCCTAGGGATAAATTCTCAGAACAGAAACCATCCAGATGGTTGTCTGGGGGTGGGGTACATTAGGTCCTTTTTCTGCTTCCTCCCTTAGCTGGTCCATAATCTTTTCATTTGTCAGTCATAACTATCTCATCAAATGTACTGTTTTCTCCCCATTGTCTTCTACCTGTCACAGAACATCTTGGGAAATTTTGTACAGTTGACAGGGACGTCTAAGGTTTTCCACTTGTGCTCCTCTCTTCACATCTGAATAAAGAAAGTTAAAGAGACATCTTACCTTGTCTTACTTCAGACACCCTGGCCATACTGTTTGCAGACCTGGCCAGCTCAGCGTGACACACAGCCTAGTGCTCCCCAGTCTCGTGCCAGCTTCCTCCACAAGAGCTGTCTCAAGTTATACCTTCTTAAGTAAAAAAGAATCTGCCACCAGATTACATTATGTGATATTCTAAATTTAAAAACACTGCCTATTATATCAAGCATTTATTCTTTTACTATTTTAGAAGCTGTGTCTCAATATAATTGGTTTCTTTTATAATCTTTTGTTTTTTGTATGTAAGAGTATTTTTCAGGGAGGAGAGTCAATAGATCTCACCAGATTGCCGGAGGGGTCATGGCACAAAAAGGTTAGAACTGAAGCCTATGCCCCGAAGCACGTGGTTTGTCTCACAAGTGTAATCCAAGAGCAGTTGAGTGCAGCCAGGTCTCTGGGAAACATGGTGCAGGCAGGGAAAGAATTCTGCCCATCTGGTGCAGTAAGAAAGAATGCTGTGCTTGATTAGCACTATCTGGCCTGGGCACACCCAGGAGAGGGGCAGTGGAACGGAATCATCTACAGGACTTCCCATCCCAGGCCAGTGCTCCAAACAGAACTTTCTGCCATGATGGAAATGTTTCATTTGCACTGCAGTATGGTAGCCATTCCTCACTGGTGACTTTTGAGAGCCTGAAAGGTAGCTGGAGCAATGGAAAATACGATTTTTAAATTTTATTCAATTTCAATTAATTTTAACTTCAGTTGCTACTTACGGCTAGTGGTTGCCACTTTGAACAGTACAACTGTAATCCCACCTACCCTCACTTACCTGATCTCCAATCACAGCGGAGAAACCTGGAATCAGAGAGGAAAGTCCTTTTCCAGAGGCCCTGAGACCCACTGGTGATAGAACCATGTCAACATCCCAGACCTCTCTGCTCCCAGTATAGATCTGGGTCATTTACGCAGCATTCCTTAGTCCTATTTTAGGAGACTGCTCATTTCCTGCACAACATACAGGTATAACAGCAGGGAAGCCAAATTACTCATGTCCTCTCAGGGAAGGACTGAGAGATGCTATCCCTTTGTTGTGGTGCAGGCTAATTTAAGGCTTTCATTTTGTTTCTGTTTAGAGATGTCAGCTTGAAAGAGTACAAGGGTGAAAGCAAAAATTATTTTACTTTTTTGCTCTTAAATTTCTTCCTTAAGCTATCGGTCACAGGTTCATAGATGTTGTGGGGAAAAAAAAATCGTATTAAATGCTGTTCTGCAGTCTCTGAAGAGTTGAGAAACCTGTTCTGGGCCAGATAGCTTCCTGCTCGAATCAGGGTCTGGATTTTGAATCTGAGAGAAAGCATACCGGGAACAGGAAGCCGCTCACATTTTGCCTCAGAGGCCTCCGATGCGTTTCTGGTGCGAAGGCTCAGCGGGGAAGGGACGGTTTCTGATGAGGTCACGCGGCGGGAATGGATGCCTGCCTCAGCAGAGGTGGGAGTCCGGGCCGGCTGCCAGGAGTGCTGGGGAACGCGCAGCCCTGGAGCGGCCAGACAGGAGCAGAAGGAATTGGGACCTTGAGGATTAGGAATCTTTTGGGGTCTCTGCAAGTTGCTCTGAAGTTGCTCCCTCTTGCAGCCTTAGGCCCCAGGGAAAAATCAGTGTGCTTTCTCTGCTCCTGTCTAGGAAGGTCCCAGCCTTGCTTTGACTTGACAGTCTGACCTCACTTAAGGCTGCCACAGCTCACGGCATTCACACACGTACAGCTGCCCAGCATGTGGTTAGAATGTTTTCTGAAGTTTCCATGATATGTAATCTATTTTGTCATAACTGTCTCATTGGAGACCAGCAGGTCCTACTTTAGACTGAATCACAGTTTTAGAGGATGCAGCCTAAATACCGAGGGACTTGTTTTTTGGTTGGGAGATTGAACCAGGACCTCTTGTGTGTTAGGCAAGCGCCCTGTTACTGAGTGCAACTCCCAGCCTGATCTACGTTTTATACAAAGCTCCCAGCTGATATCAGTGTGTAGTCAGGTTTTGGAACTACTGATGTGAAGAATGACCCTTAATCCTGGCATTTGAGGCCTCTGAAAGCAGGCCCCACTGTATACAGGTGGAACATTGCAGTGAGAAATATACAAAATGTATAGCAATAACGTTATTAACAACAGAAAACACTCATTGAGGGCATGATACCAACAGCTTTAAATGAATCACTCTTAAATCTACATCTTGGTTCGACCCATTTAAGAGATAAGAAAATTAAGTCATTCAGAGTCTGGTATAGAAATTGATTTCAAGGGCCGGAGGGTTAGCTAAGTGGTTCCGGCGCCTGCCTCGCAAACGGAAGGTCCTGAGTTCGATCCCCGGTAACCACATATAATGCTGGGCGTGGAGACATGCCCACCCACAATCAATACCGCATACCACAATGCGGGACATTGTGGCTCATGCCTGTAATCCCAGCGCTCGGGAGGCAGAGACAGGAGGATTGCTGAGTTCACAGCGGCTTGCCTGGGTACCATAGTGAGCTCAGGGCCAGCCTGAACTACAAAGCGAGACCCTTTCTCAAAAGAAAAAAAAAAAAGAAATTGATTTCAAACTGAGATCTGCCACATTCCAAAGTTTATGGGTTAATCTAGGGCAGTGATGACTACAGTGTAGCACTTATTCCCCAGAGGGCTGTTTGTTATCATTGAAAGCACTAAAGAGTTTGCCATCACTGACCTAGGGTGAGCTGGGAGGGGCTGCATCCTGTATTGTATGCTGAATTACTGATATTTTCTTGGCTCTGTCTTTCTGTTTCTTCTCTTGTAGCCTTTCTTTATTCAACATCATCCTATAAACCATCTCAACTTAGTATTTCCCTGAAACTTTGTTTTTGTTTGGTTTGGTTTGGTTGAGACAGGGTCTTGCTTTGTAGTTCAAACTGGCACTGAATTCACTATGTAGCCTGGGATAGCTTCAAATTCACAGCAATCTTCCTGTCTCTGCCTCCCAAGTGCTGGGACTACAGACATGAGCCACCATGCCCAGCATTGTGGTATGTGGTACCAGGGATCAAAACTTGGGACCTTGTGCTTGCCAAACAGATGCCAGAACCACGGAACTAAATCTCCAGCCGCTTAATCTCTGTTTTCAAAGAAAATTACCAGCACTCAGGAGGCAGAGGCAGGAGGATTGCTGTGAGCTCAAGATTTGCCTGGGGTACGCAGTGAGCCTAGGGCCAGCCTGAATTACAAAGCAAGACCATGTTGGAAGGAAGGAAGGAAAGAAGGAAGAAAAATTAAAACGAAGCATAATTCAGAGCTCTATAATTGTTTCTGTTAGTGCTTAAAATAACAACTTTGATCCACCCAGAGAAGGCAATAGGAAGCCACACCACAATAACACTGCTGACCACCCTGGATCAGTATAGAGTCACAAGCAAAGGGACAGGGAACAAGCCCTCTGCTGAGCCCTCCATGGGGCTCCATCGTTTCCTGCATGGGCCTGGGTGCCAGTTATTATCTCTCCCTTCTGGTTCTGGAAGTCTGCTGTTGTCTTGCCAAGGGCTGACGAGGCCTCCATTCCCCAGAATCCCAAATTCTCTTCCTTCCTGTCCCCCCATTCTCAAATGACAGCCTAGCGGCCACCTCCATCACCACCATAGCCGTAATTACAGCCTGTTTGGAGTTTGACGGAGGAAGTGATTGCTCAAGTACTGCTTCTGGTTTTCATTTTTCTTTTTTGTTTTTTTCTAACCGAAACCGGAATTCCTCACTAGTGGGTTAGAACATCCCAGCAGAGGACAGGAGTATCAGAAGGAAGGTAGATGTTTTCGTGCCACAGAGGAAGACACTGCAGTTAGCAAAGAGTGAGGAACCTTCTGCAGGTGACTGGCAAGAGAAAGTCAGGGGTGGAATGCAGGTCTGTTGGCTCCTGCAGCCCCGCCCCTAAGCACAGCATCCCACTGCCTGCGCACAAGGAGGGGAGTCTGAGAGGCTGGCGCTAGAGCGGGGACAGGAGCTCTCCATGCCCACTCTGCCTGCTGCGATCTCAGAAAACACACCAGCCTTGGGAACATTTCCTCAGACACGAAGGCAGCAGCCTGCAGAGTGATCGCCCTGACTTCAGCTCACACGCCATACTTGAAGATCTCCCACTTCCTGCAAATGTGGAGCTTTTCTGACATCACGCTTTGCAGATGACGTCTGTGGACCTCGCTTTCCCTCCATCCGCATCACTCAACCTTCAGGCCAGTGTTTTAACCTGGGTTGGGGTCTCCTTTGCCCAGAATATTGCTCCCCACTTCTTGCTGATTCTCTGGGCTCTGATTTCTAGCGCAGGGCAGAATTGCAAGGCTGGGGCTGGAGATTTAGCTCAGTGGTTCCGGCGTCTGCCTCACAAGCACAAGGTCCGGAGTTCGATCTGCAGGAACCACATACAGTGCTGGGCGTGGTGACTCACCCCCACCAGCAATCAACACCACATACCACAGTGCGGGGTATGGTGGCTCACGCCTGTCATCCCAGCACTCGAGAGACAGAGACAGGAGGATTGCTGAGTTCCAGGCTTGCCTGGGCGCCATAGTGAGCTCAGGGCCAGCCTGAACTACAAAGTGAGACCCTGCCTCAAAAAAAAAAAAAAAAAAAAAAAAACGACTTGCAAGCCTGGTGCCCTTCCTCCTTACCCCACCGTGCCACTCTACTCTGTACTCTTCCTCTCTTTAGGGCCCTGTCACACGTCCCATTGAACATCACCTTCCTCACTCAGAGATCTCACTCTGAGGAAGGCAGGAGGATGCTGTCTTCATACCTAAAAAAGCACATTCTTTAAGTGTCTGTGCATGTGTGCACACACACGTTCTCACACACACACACACAGATCTGTGTCTGCAATCTGTTTCCCTGCCGTGATTCAGCGTCACGCCTGCCAAGTCCTCACCCCACACCGCAGTGCTCGCCTCATTGTTGTTCTGTAATCGACTGAGGGATCTAATCCTCCATCGTCACTTTTTTTCAGCTTTTAAAAAGTCAACCATTTCTTTGTCCTGATTAATTTTAGATTTACTCTGGGAAACAACTAAAGAAGCACGTTTTGGATTACAAGTTCATTAGGTTTATAAACTTCTTGGGCAAAATGGCCCTCTTTACAATTTTACATTTTCCACCTAGAAATAATGTATGGTGTTATGTCTCGTGTCTAGATGCCCCCCAAGCCTTGAGGGTCATAGGTGGCTGGATCTAGAATGTGTGACATTGACATTGACTCATAGTGCAATTCTAGGATTAAGGACACCAGGATTAAGGGTATAAGTGCTACCCTCAATGGTCTGGATATGATAAAAGGGGCAGAAAAATGCTCTTAAGGTTCCCTTGCTTGCTTGCTTTTGCTGTCTTCCGCCACCACAAACTGTTGCCCCTCTGCCACGTGCCACCTGCCTTGGAGCCAGCTGATTGATGATGGACTAAAACCTCTACAAACTATGAATTAATAAATTTCCCCTCTTTAACTTTGGGTATTGGATATTGTGTTTCAGCAGTGAGACAAAAGTAACTAAGACACATGAGTATGTATTTAGTCAGACTTTCTTTGGCATCTTTCAGTAATTTGAAGGGTTTCTGGAAATGAGTCCCATACATTCTTGTTGTACTACTGAGAATTAGGATCTTTTTACTCTAAATGTTTCTACTTTGAAGTATTGATTTGAAAAATGTATCATGCATTTAGATATTGTCTTACTGTCAGAATAGTTCCAATAGTTTTTCAGTTGATATCTTTCTTTTCTGGAGAAGTAGTATGCCATCTGAAAGTGATAATTTTTCCTCCTTTTAGACACATAACTTCATTTCATGAGTAAACGTACAACTTCAAGAGCCATGTTAAGTAATAGCAAAAATATCAGTTTCTTTGTCTTACTTTACTATGGGTTATCTTTATGCCATTAAGGAGCTGTTTTTCTCAATATTTTGACTTTTAAATCAGAAATGGGTATTGAAACATTATATATTTTATTATTTGTTGAGATTATTGTTTTTCTTTTAATTTTGTTTGCTGATGTTAAGAATTGTTTTCAGGGCCGGAGGGTTAGCTCAGTGGTTCCGGCACCTGCCTCGCAAGCACAAGGTCCTGGGTTCGATCCCTGGTAACCACATATAATGCTGGGCGTGGAGACACGCCCACCAACAATCAACACCGCATACCACAATGCCGGACGTGGTGGCTCACGCCTGTGATCCCAGCACTCGGGAGGCAGAGACAGGAGGATTGCTGAGTTCGCGGCGGCTTGCCTGGGCACCATAGTGAGCTCAGGGCCAGCCTGAACTACAAAGCGAGACCCTATCTCAAAAAGCAAAAAAAAAAGAATTGTTTTCATAGAGGCCAGAGATTTAGCTCAGTGGTTCTGGTGCCTACCTAGCAAGCACAAAGTCCCTGGTTCGATCCCCAGGAACCACATACTACAATACTGGGCATGGTGACTCAAACTCACACACAGACAGACCCTGTCTCAAAAAAAAAAAAAAAAGAATTGCTTTCATAATTTTCTGTCACTGAGCTATCTTTATATTTCTGGAATCAAATCTCTTCTTGTATGGTAAAATTTTTGCATGTATTATTGAATTTGATTTGTTCCTATTATCTTTAGGATTTAATAATTAGTATATATATCATGAGATAAGTTTATGGCCACATCTCAAACTATGTTCTGTGGAACAGTACCCCTGGGTTGTGCCACTAGAAAAAGGAGGAAAGGAGAAAAAAAAAAAAAGTTGGGCATGGTGGCTCATGTCTGTATTCCCAGCACTCGGGAGGCAGAGGCAGGAGGATTGCTGAGTTCAAGAGTTGCTTGGGCTACATAGTGAGCAGAAGGGAGCAAGGGAGGGAAGGAAGAAGGAAGGAAGGAAGGAAGGAAGGAAGGAAGGAAGGAAGGAAGGAAGGAAGGAAGGAAGGAAGGAAGGAAGGAAAGAAGGAAGGAAGAGAAAATATGTCTCTCTTAGAAATTCACAAGATACATTCTTATTAAGATTCTGAGAGCTGGAGATTTAGCTCAGTGGTTCCGGCTCCTGCCTCACAAGTGCAAGGTCCTGAGTTCAATCCTGGTGACCACATAGAATGCTGGGCATGGTGACTCACGCCCACCAGCAATCAATACCACATACCACAGTGCCAGGTGTGGTGGCTCAGCCTGAACGACAAAGCGAGACCCTGTCTCAAAAAAAAAAATAAAAAAATAAAAAGATTCTGAGATGGCAGGGGCATGGAAACACAGAGACACGGGTGGGGCTGAACTTAAATTTGTATAATGCAGTCCTTCTCACAGAATGACTAAACATAATTCTGGTGCCCAACTCTCTTGTTGTTGTGACAGAATACCTATCATTCACAAGTTAAAGGAGGAAGGCTTTATTTTTAAATAAATTTATAAAGGTTTCCATCCATTGTTGGCTGGTTCTAAGGCAGGGTAGCAAGGCAAAGGAGAAACAGTTCATGGCCTGGCAGCCAGGAGGCAGCAAGCCTTTCTTCTTTGCTTTTTTTATTCTGTCAGGGCTACAAGCCTGTTGGTTGGCCCACAGGTCTTGCCTTTGTAATAAATCCATGACCCACACCCAGAACTATGCTAACGCAGTCAGTGGACTAATCCAGTATCACACCTATGACCCAGCGTCACTCCAAAAGCCCCACTTATGAACACTTGAGGCTTTGGGGGAACATCTAGATACAAACTGTAACATCTGTTAACATCTTGCAGGCCACCATGTCTAAGGCACACCCCCAGGGACACTTGGCAGGCTTTGTTATCGGAATGACACTGTTTTCCCAGGAAGCGTTCCCTTCTCAGAGATTTTAATGAGAGGTCAATGAACCCATCAAACTGTGCTACCCTATGGGGCTGATCACTTGGTGTTCTAGCAGCTGTGTCCAGTTGAAGTTCCTGTCTTCAGTTTGGGGATTCTGAGATTCTGTCTCACGTTACCCCCAGGTCCCTCTGGGGTCTTGGGCAGCCAGAGGCACTCTGGCCTTCAGATGGATGGAGTTTGAACGGCTCTGATTTAATTCTCCCATTCTTGAGGGGATCCTCCTCAGCCTTCCCTACTTTCCAGGCCGCACGGCCTTGTCCTCTACCTTCGGAAGCCTCATTCCACAATGACCTCACTCCTCCTTCCACACAGGGACCCTGGCGGGACCCAGATGACTGACACCATCCCTTGATCTCTGAAGCCTCCTACTCCTCCTTAGCCCCTCCTTTGCTCATTGTTCTCTTTCAACTCCAAGGTCCTGTTTTTCCCTGTTCATACCGCTTATGACTCAGCAACATGACGCTGACATGCTCTTAGTTGCTGAAAAGTCCCCTAAAGAAAGGCCCTCCTGGGCACAAGGGCAGATTTACCTGATAGCCTCTGACTTCAAGAAATTCCAGTTCCTGTGAAGTAGAAGACAGTGTATGAAATCACTGTTTTAAACCTTTCAGTCCATTGCCTGGGGGAGAAAAAGCACTAACATCAGACCACATATAAAGTGCTAAGTGTCATGCTAGAACTATACATAAAATGCATGATTAGTCTGAGGAATTCGGAGACCAGTGACATCTGAGCCGGGTTTTAAGGAATGAGCAAGAGCTCATGTGCAGAGCACGGGATCAGTGCAATCATTTGCCAATGAAACACTCACCAGAGCTCATTCCTAGCCCAGCCCTCCTTGATCTTTACGGCACTGTGAAGTAGACTTCATATTTGCAAAAGCCCATTTCAGTATTAAAGCCCAGGGTCACTCCCAACAGTGAGCTTTTCCAGCTCACAGCAGGAAAATGAGAGGGGCTGTCTCAGCACTCATGACGAGCATTCATTTTAACCCGGTGCTGAGGTCCTAGGGAGACAAGGCAACTCTGGGCCCTGCCCTCATATAGCTGGCAGGTTAGATTGCAGGGGTACAGATTCTCCCTGTGTGGGTGTGTTCAGCTCAGAAATTAATAAGACATGTAAAGAAATTACCTGTTCTACATACTGGAGCCGGTCCCACATTCAGCACAGGAGTAAATGACCCACCGCAACCAGATAGGCAGTGGTGAGCAGGGCCGGTCACCCCCAAACTGCTTGGAGACCTTAGAAACAAGCTGCCAACTCCATCTCAGGGCAAGACTGAGTGAGGACAATTGTGGCGACTTATTTTAAAGGTGCTTCATTTGATTGAAATGTGTCGCCATAGCAGCAAAGAGGTATCCTAAGGGAGACACTAGAACAGTGAGAGACACCTCTGAGAAATTCAAGCTCTGATTCTTTCGCTCTTTTCATTTTCCCTTTTACCTCTGCCCCAGCATCCCTTTTGTCCTGGCCTCTCTCTGAAGCCCACATCTGCTCCACCCCAGCCTCCTGTCACATGGACTGGCCGACATGTGCTCCTGGGTATATCGTGGTCAAGCACTTGACTTCTTATTCTCCAATCCCAAAGTTGCATTTAAAAGGACCCCTGTAAAGGATGAACATTTAAGGCATAAGAGAACCAAAGTGTAGCGGGCCATTGAAAACTTCTCCTGACACATGGCATAATGTATAGGGTTGAATTTTAGGACAGGGGTTCATACAAGGGAGTCCAGCTCTCACCAGTGAGATCACCCTCCATCTTCCCTCTTACTGTCTCAGATGCCTCAGGAAATGAAAAGAGACTCACATCCTGCTTCTGCCCTGTGGTCATGTGCACAGCCCCCAAAATGCCAGGGCTTGGAGCAGGGTAGGTACCAACACAACTGGGGACCTCCCCAACCCCCATACTTCTAACTCAGGTATCTTCTCAGGCACCCAAAGAAGGAACAGCTCCTGCAGTTCCTCAAACCTTTTCCCATTCATGGAGTTCAGCCTGCTCCAAGTCCTTGATACTTTCCTATGGAGGAAGCAGCTGCCTCCAGCCAGTAGCAACTGGAATATTGTGTTAGCGTTCCTGTTGCTGTAACACAATACCCGAGACCCACAACTTAATTTGGTTCATGGTTGCAAGAGTTTCAGTCCATGGTCAGCTGACTCCAAAACAGGAACATCATGGCAGGAGGGCCTCATGGAGCATTGCTGTTTAGTCCATTGTTTAGTTCACTGAGAAGCAGAGTAAGAGAACAGTGCTGGGGAGGAAGGGCCAAGGATCCACATGTAGACTCCAAAGTCATGACTCTGTGACCCACCCAGACATATTTAGAAGTGTGCATTATTCTACTAAACAGCTCCCAAGCCAATCACATTGACACAATTAAGATAGCTCTCATAAGAGCATTCTGGAATTCATCTGGATTCACCAAGGAGCACCACAGGAGGTGAATAAGAAACTGAACCAGGCCCAGGAGCAGTGTAATCCTGCTAACTGGTGCCATCTGATGAAGCCATTGAGAGGGGTGCCATCAGAACAGAAGCCAGCCTTAGGCTGTTAGCTTACTGGTCGGTCATCACTACTGCTTTCCTATTTATGTATTTGTATAAATAATTTATTACCCCCAGATGCCCATGGTGTAATCTAAACAGGGATTGATATCTATGAATACAGTATTGGACTGTAGACTCCCCTCGCCACCAACAGATGGATGGATGTCTCTCCTTCAAAGTCTGACCATTGCTTCTTCCTGCTTTCATTCCTTCATCTGCAGGTCAAAATAATACTTACCAACCACAAACCTGCACCTCTGGGATGTTGTGGAAGTGATCAAGGTATTGATGACACAGGAGAGGCCATTCTCTGAGTGAAAAGGTCAGTAATCAATAATTCTCACTGTGTCAGTTTTAAGTTCCTCCTTTCAGTGAATCTTCACTCATAATCGCCAGCATGTAGCATTCACCCTAGCTGGGTAAACTTGAGGATCTTAACATCCCTACTTTATGCCTTAGTTTTCTTATCTGTTAAGTGAATATCATAATAGTACCTACCTCATAGGGTTGCTACAGAGAACAAATGAGTTAATACATATAAATGGCTTAAAATCATGCCAGAAACAGCAAGTATGCAACACTTTTTGCCACAAGGAAGATGATTATTATATAGAACTCCCACATAATGAGCTCATAGAAGCTCGTTTATATTGGCACCTGAACTCTATTCCCAAACTTACCTGGCAATTTTTAAAAATTATTCAAGTCATTAAAATATAAAAGTTCTAAGTTCCTGGCTCCTTCATTAAGACATTCTGATAAGAAATACGGTTGGAGAAAAGATACTAGAGTGTCAAAGTGCCCTAGTGTGCTGGAATGCAGAGGACTGGGCATGGAGCCGGAAAGATGGGTGGGTGCGGTGCTCTGCAGTGCTCCTTGATGAATCCAGATGAACTCCAGAATGCTCGTATGATACTTATCTTAATTGTGTCAATTTGATTGGCTTGGGAGCTGTCTAGTAGAATAACGTACCCTTCTAGATTTCTAATCAAGGAGTCTAGGATGATGAAAAATATTGAAGGACTTGGTGAACATTGTGTCCATTAACCAAGAGAAAAGCAAAGGAGGCCAGGGACAGGGGTAGGAGACTGAGTTCCATATGGGACCAGGTGAGCAATGAGTCACCAGTAGGGCTTCCACACAGAGATGTCCAGGTGGCTGCTGTCTGTACCTAACAGCCTCTCTCTCCAGAGAGAGGCTGAGACCAAAGGTGGAGACTAGGAACTTCTTATCATGAAGGTGAGAGTTGATGTGGACAGAAAGGGTTCCCTCTAGAGTCACACACAGGACAAACCCGTAGGAAGGGATCTGTCACCAACGACGTCCTGAGGCCTGATTAGTCCCTGGTGCCTGCAAGTCTCTGTGGTAAGTGATATATGGCTTTGCAGTTGCTTTGTAACTTCTGAAATCTGTCTCAGAAGCTCTGGAAGAAGAAGCAGGGACCAGTTTCTGTATCCAGGTTGTAAATGGTACAGTTAGAGTCAATGTCCCAGAGCATGCTCTGAAGTGTACTCACCAGTCTACCCAAGATTTCACCACCCGCCTGGGGTAAAGCCTTAATTCACTCTTTCTGAGTCACATTTTTACAGTCATGTGGGAGCAGACAGGTCTGTGTTCCCTGGGATAGGTGAGCCCAGAGGTATTTATGATTGTTCCAGCTCATACTCATTATCCACATTTCTGACTTTCCACCTGTCACCTCTGTTTAGATGATTGACACATTTGCCTGATGACCAGGCCTCTGAGTCAGGTCTTGCATTTCCAGTTTCCAAAAGAACTTTTA
>PVIC010007211.1:0-51671 GCA_004025085.1 Thryonomys swinderianus | reverse complement strand
GAGGAAATTATAAGGATCAGAGCAGAAATTAATGCAGTGGAGACAAAGAGAACAATACAAAGAATCAATGAATCAAAGAGTTGGTTCTTTGAAAGGATAAATAAGATCGACAGACCCTTAGCCAACCTTATCAAACAAAGGAAGGAAAAGGCTCAAATCCATGCTATAAGGAATGAAAATGGGGAAATCAGCACAGACCTAGAAGAAGTCCAAAGGATCATAAACACATATTTTGAAAATCTATATTCCAAGAAGATGGAAAATCTAGAAGAAATGGATAGATTCCTAGACTCATATGAACTTCCAAAGCTGAATGAAGAGGATATAAAAATGTTAAACAACCCGATATCAATCTGGGAAATTTAAAATGTAATAAAAAAACCTACCAACAAAGAAAAGCCCTGGTCCTGACGGCTTCACTGCTGAATTCTACAAAACTTTTAAAGAAGAGTTAATACCAGTACTTCTCAATTTATTTAATGAAATTGAAAGGGAAGCAGTACTCCCAAAATCATTCCTTGAAGCAACCGTCACCTTGATTCCAAAGGCAGGGAAAGATCTCACAAAAAAAGAAAACTACAGGCCAATCTCTCTAATGAACAGTGACGCAAAAATCCTCAATAAGATACTTGCAAACAGAATACAGAGAGTTATCAAGAAAATCATACACCCTGATCAAGTCGGATTTAACCTAGGGATGCAAGGCTGGTTCAACATACGTAAATTAATCAATGTAATACACTATATTAACAGACTCAAGGACAAAAACCGTATGATTATCTCAATAGATGCAGAAAAAGCATTTGACAAAATCCAACACCCATTTATGATCAAAACCCTGTAGAGAAACTGGAATTGATGGGCTTTATCTCAATTTAATACAAGCTATTTATGAGAAACCAACAGCCAGCATCATACTCAATGGGCAAAAAAATGAAACCTTTTACACTAAGGTCAGGAACAAGGCAAGGATGCCCACTGTCACCACTCCTGTTCAATATAGTGCTGGAGACATTAGCCATAGCAATCAGGCAGGAAAAAGATATAAAAGGAATAAAGATAGGAAAGGAAGAAGTTAAACTGTCATTATTTGCTGATGATATGATACTCTATCTAGAGGATCCTAAAAACTCAACCAAAAGACTGCTAGAGTTAATTCCCAAATTTGGTAGTGTTGCTGGATACAGGGTCAATGCTCAAAAATCAACAGCCTTTGTCTACACAAACAACAGATTCACTGAAAGAGAAATTGGGGAGTGAATCCCTTTCACAGTAGCACCCAGAAAAATGAAATATCTAAGAATCCACCTAACAAAGGAAGTGAAAGACCTCTACTCTGAAAACTATAGGACTCTGAAAACTGAGATAGAAAAGCAAACCAGAAAGTAGAAAGATATCCCTTGTTCCTGGGTCAGGAGAACCAATATCGTCAAAATGGCTATACTCCCACAACTACTATATAGATTAAATGCAATTCCAATTGAAATTCCAATGGTATACTTCTCAGAGCTAGAGAAAATAATACAAAAATTCATCTGGAACCACAAGAAACCTAGAATAGCAAAAGCAATTCTAAGCAACCACAACATGGCAGGGGGTATTACAATTCCCAATTTAAAACTCTACTATAAAGCCGCTGTGTTAAAAACTGCATGGTACTGGCAAAGTTACAGACCCGAGGAGCAGTGGAATAGATTAGAAGACCCAGAAACAACTCCAGATACACTAAGCCACCTTATCTTTGACAAAGGAGCCAAACATCCCCAATGGAAGAAAGACAGCCTCTTTAACAAATGTTGCTGGGAAAACTGGGCTTTAGCCTGCCAAAAGCTAAAGCTAGACCTATCTCTTTCACCATGCACAAAGCTAAACTCACAGTAGATATGAGACTTAAACATTAAAACAGAAACAATAAGCCTGTTGGAAAACAGGCCAGGTAAAACTCTTGGAGACATTGGCTTAGGCAGAGACTTTATGAATAAAAACCCTATAGCACAAGAGCTAGCAGAAAGAATCAACAAATGGGATCTCATTCTACTGAAAAGTTTCTGCACCGCCACGGAATTCGCTGGCACTGCTAGAAGACAACCAACAACATGGGAAAAAATCTTTACTAGCTGTGTATCAGACAAAGGGCTATTATCTACAATATATAAAGAACTCAAACAGATCAGCCTCCCCAAGTTTAAAGACCCATTTCAAATATGGGCATCTGAAATGAACAGACACTTCTCAGAGGCAGAAGTCAAAGCAGCTAAGAAACATGTGAAGAAATGTTCAACATCACTGGTCATTCGAGAGATACAAATGAAAATAACACTGAGATTTCATCTCACTCTACAAAGAATGGCCACAATCACAAAATCAACCAATGATAAATGCTGGCGTGGCTGTGGGGAGAAAGGAACCCTTCTCCACTGTTGGTGGGATTGCAAACTTGTGCAACCATTGTGGAGATCTGTGTGGAGATTTCTCAGAAAACTAGGACTAGGGTTTCCATTTGACCCGGCTATCCCCCTGCTAGTAATATACCCAAAAGAATTTTAAAAATCACATTGGAAAGACAGATGTACACCATTGTTCAAAGCATCTCAGTTTGTGATAGCTCAATCTTGGAAACAACCCAAATGTCCATCAACTGGAGAGTGGATAAAGAAGATGTCTTTTTTTATAAAATGGAGTATTACTCTGCTATAAAGAATGACAAGATCGATCCATTTAGGTGCAAATGGAGACACCTGGAGGATATACTAATAAGTGAACTCAATAGATCACAGATAGACAAATTCTGGATCTTCTCTTTGCCATGAGCACCTATAGATGCAAATGATCTCTAGAAAGTATGACAGCTTTTATAGAGTGGGAAATTTCTATAGGAAACTTGGTGTGGGAATGTGATGAGAGGAAGGAATAAATATAATACAGAAAGAAAATAAAAGAGCATGTATAAAGGGGTGAGGAGGTGTGGGTGGGTAGGGATATGGGTAAAAATGAGAATTAACTTTTGTCATATACTGGTACAAATTCCCCAATGTTATACATGTTTTTGAGATGTATATAAATTGCGCCAATAAAGAATTCAATTAAAAAAATTAGTGCATGTCTGCAACACATGACTGTCTGTATTCACTGTGTGGAATCCACATGTGTAGGCGACATGTCTATGTTCCTTCTTATACCCTTTCCCTCTCCTCTCCCTTTCCTTTCTCTCCACCTCTTTGTTTTCTTCTTGCTACAGAGGGTCTATATCCCCATTCTCTGTTACATACCTTTTATCTTGCTTTTTTTCATACTTTGGATTCTCAAATGAAATAAACCAGATGATATTATGCTTGTGTGTCTGACTATAACACCTAACATTAAGCTCTATATGTTTACTGAGAATTGTGTATTCATTGTTGAGATTTTTTCTTATATTCTTAAGTTTCTAAAAAAGATACTGAAGTAAAGTGAAAAGTATACTCCAGTCAATTTCTACACATTGAGGGTCACTAAAATTCACTGGGAAAATGATGTATGTGTTGTTCTTTGAGAATTTCAAAGCAAATGACATTAAGAGTCACAGATATTTTAGTATATACATTGACAAGACTTCTGGAGATAATAAGACAATAAAGATAAATAAAATGTCATGAAACACTATGAATGAATTCCAGCATACTCATCAAGCATGGACAAGAGATATTATAAACAGAAACTGAGAGTGAAAAGAAAATCTAATGCGAACACGGGCAATCTGAAGCAGTGTGATACACCTGCACACCACTCCAAAGCCCTTTAGAGGCTGAAGCGGGACAATCATTTTGAGTTCAAGGCTTGCCTGAGCTACATGAGTTCAAGGCCAGCCTGAACTACAAAATGAGACCCTGTTTCAAAAAAGTAAACAAAAAAATTAGGTTTACTGGATTTTCACATACACACACAGAATTAAATATTGTATATCACTAAGTGTGGTAGAGAAACAGTGCTTTGTTTGTGCAATTCATAAATTTGCATGAAAACTAGTCTATGAACTATAACATCTTGTACAAAACTAACATTAAATAGAAAAAAACATTTTAGCATAATAGTGCCCTTTCTGCTGCCCAACATTTATTGAAATTTGAAAATATGTGACCCCTTGAAACTGCTTTCTAAAGTGAACTCAGTGATCTACAATGGTAATTAAATTTTTAATGAAATAATTTTACTTCAGAAGCTTTTTAAAAATGTTTAACAATCATACCCAATCATTAGATTTCTCTCCCATTCCAGTATTTTGCTTTAACTTCCAGTGAAAGATAAAGTAACATTTTACAAACTAGAAGCTAGAAAACTATTCTTAAAACTGAGACCAGAATAAAATACATTTAAATGGCATAAGATTTAATTTCAGAATTCTAGAATGTTGCCTTGGACTTTCTCAATTGTGAAAGAAAAATATTAACAGCTCTCTAGTACCTTTATCCGGAGACTGATTTTTTTAACCATTTATGTATGTATGTATTTATTTATTTTGGAGACAGGATCTTGCTTTGAGTTCAGACTGGCCCTGAACTCACTATGTGTGTAGCCCAGGCAAGCCTCGAACTCAGGCACTTCTCCTGCCTTTGCTTTCCCAGTGGTAGGATTATGGGGGTGAGCCACCATGGCCTGCAGGGCCAGCTTTCTTGATTTTTTTTCCTGTCAATAATTTATAAAATTGATAATTCTGGAATGATTACTAAGAAAATTGAAAGATGTTGATGAAAAGTGGCTGCAGACACTATAGAGTTGGCCAGTGGAGTTAAGCTTTTGAGCCTCTGCATAAGACTGAGAGATGGAAGATCATCAATAAACAACTAAGTGCAACTCCATGCCTCTTCGATAGCTCATAAAAAAGCCATTATCTCCTATTCTAGAAGAGTGTGTTTAGCTGAGAAGAAGCCTGAAAATATGATAAAGTCTCACATTTCCAAGGGCATTTGAATTCAGTACAAAAACGTGTCTCTTCCATTGTCTAAAGGGCCCTCGAAGAGAAAATCAGTATGTTTCCACACAAGACACCAGAGTCTGGATGAAAAAAACTGATAAGCTTGGCTCCACAGATGCCCCTGACTTCGCTCAAGGCTTTCAACAGTAGCCTTCCATGGCCTCCTAAGAGGTGTCACTTCTGCTATGAGGAAGACACAGAAGAGTTCTCTCCATGCAAGCAGGTGGAACTTGAGTGTCAATGCAGTAGCTATGGCCGAATAAGGGCAGAACCTGCCAGGGGCTGTCCTGAATCTGATGAAATAGGAAAGGGATCTCAGTGCAAATGAAAAGTGCTATTTATTGTATATATACCAGAAAAATCCAGAGCAGAAATGTAGGGGTTATACCACGAGCACTGTAGAGAAAGAGTGGAACATGACATTGGACAAAATTGGAGGATTTTGTCAGTTTTGTGGAAGTCATCACAGATGCTGACCCTGGAACTGATACAGATGGGCAGTCCAGAACAATGCTGCTTTTAGTTACAATCATAAGAATAAAAAGTAGAAGGTTTCATTCTGGAGAGGAGACTGTGTTTAGGGAAGAAGGAGTGTCTTAGTTAAAATCAAGCTGACTGATTCAGTGCCAGAGGTGAGCCCGTTTTCCAACGCAGAATGGCTGGATGGAAGAAATATACCAATAAATTCAAATTATTAATAAAAATAAAAGAAAGTAATAAATCACTATGCTGTTTAAGATTTCGTCCATATATGAAAAGGTTAAAGAACCAAATTACAATCATGAAAATCTTTCCTTTATTAAGCAGGAAGACTTGAGTCAAAATGGGGTCACGTGAGACATCTAGGGAATTGAAATTTTTCTTTCAAACTAAAAGTATTTATTCTTGAAGAAACTTTACTAGAAGTGTTGAATATGCTGCAGCTTAATCATATATTTAACTTTTCTTTAACAGTTTACGCGTTCATGCAGTAAATACGAAAGTTTAAAGTCACCTTGTTTCCTTAGAGTATGAAAGACATTGTGGATGTGAGGAAACTGGCTGGACAGTACTTTCCTTTCCATAATGTCTTCTTTTCCCCAGACGCAAAGCAGAATGAAGCATCAGCAGAATCCGGGGCGCGTCAAACGTCTGCAGCACATGGGCAAACACTGCAGCAAGGAAGAGGAATTGAAAATTGGATAGAATCTGGCGGGGGATACTCCTGCTTTCTCAGTCTCACCACTGTGTGAGAAGCACTGACCCTTGGATGGGCTGCTGACATGTCGGGAGAACCGTCCACCCCGGAAGTGGTTTAATCAAAGATTGAGACACTGTATACAAATTTGTTTTCATATTAAAAGGCATGCAGTTAGATAAATCCAGTGGTGCTCTCCTTAGGTGGTAAGTGCTAAGAAACTGGAAGATGGCTGATATACTGATGGATGGACTCCTATCTATGGATAGCTCTATGTCTTGGAATTATAAAATGTTACAATAAAATTGTATAATGAGTTTTAGGAGACTTTATAAATATTAGGTTTTTAATGATCCTAGTATAACAGACATCTACACAATGAAAGTTTCTGCGCCATTTCACTGTTTACAAAATCAGTTATTTAAGTTCAGATGAGCAGTTGCTCTTGCTGTAGTCTCCTTCTTAGTATGTGGTGATTGATGCCCGGAAGCCCTGCTTTCCTCAAATCATTACCTCCAATATAATCACAGTGTGGGAAAACTAAAACACTGTAACTCAGAGTCAAATAATTCATTTGTGTAAAAGTATAAAAGCATTGTAAAGGGACGGCTCTGTCCAGATTTTACCAACATGGAGAAAGCAAGGAGAATCTTCACACAACACTCTGAAAATTGAAGTTGATTTAACAATAGCTGAAAGTATGGTCTGTCAGAAGTAAGTTCCTAAATACTGTTGATACATTTTAGTTATACCTTACGATCACATTCATCACTGAGAATTTGGACCTGTATATGACGTATCTTGATTCTTATATTTTCCCATTCTCCTGACCTCCTTTCAACCTCTCACCTTCATTTACATAAACTTAGTTTCCTTTTTGTTTTCTTTTTACCATCAAATTCTTTCCTCTTTCCCCTTTGAGCATTTTTTTTCCTATTTCACAATACGCATCATATAGTCTGGACCTCATTTACACTTTCAGTTTCTCACACTAGAGGAACAACATGCTATTTACATGTGTGTCCTATTTATTACACTTGGGAGTATGGCCTCAGGTGTATCCATTTAGTTATAAATTTCTCAAATTTATCGTTTTTCAGGATAGCCCCATATTTCATTTTTTAAAAAAAATCTAATTTCTCCATTCACCATTTGATGGACATTTGGGCTCTTTCCAATAATTAGCCATATAGCTGGTATAAACATGGGCGCCATATGTCCCTATGGTATGATGCTTTTAATTATTTTGTGAATATATTCAGCGGGGAAGTAGGAGAGTCAAATAGGACCTCTAACACTAGTTTTTGAGGGATCTCCACACTGATTTCTACAGAAGTTACACCAGTTTACATCCTCACCTCCAGTGGAGAAGGGTTCTTCCCTCGCACACCCCCTTCAGCATTTGTTATTGGTTGATTCCTTCATAGCAGCCATTGTTGCTAGAATGAGAAGGAATATTAGTGTTTTCATCTACACCTTTCAAATGATACTTGATATTGAGCATTCTTTCCTATGTTTATTTGTTGCTTATACTTCTTCATCTGAAAAATGTCTGTTCACTTCAGATGCCCATTTTTGAATTGGGTCTCTAAATTTGGGGGTCTGAGTTTTTAAAAATTCTTTATATATTCTAGATTGTAGTCTTCTGTCTGAGGAAGAGTTGGTAAAATTTCTTCCCACATTGTATGTTCTCTTTCTACTATCTTGGTGTTTTTCTTTTTCTATAGAAGTATTTTTTTTAATATGATAAGATCCAGTTTTTGAGTCTTTGTACTAGTTTCCATGCTACTGGGACTTTGTTTATAGTCTTTTCTGACACCAATATCTCTAAGAGTTCTACCTAACCTACCTTCAAGCAGTTTTAGCATTTCTATTTTAATATTTAGGTCTCTATCCCTTGGGATTTTAGCTTAGGGACTTCAGAAAGATGTAGGTCTAGTTTTAATCTCTGAGAGGTTTAATCTTTTTGTCTATTAAAGAGGCCCCATATATTAAAGAGGTTATCTTTCCTCTGATGGTGTTTGGCTCTTTTGTCAAAGATGAGGTGGCTGAGTATGTCTGGAGTTGTTTCTGCATCTTCTGGTCTTTTTCACTTCTCTGCAGGTCTATTTCCTTGGGAGTACCATCCTGTTTTATCACAGTTTGCCCCTAGTTTTAACCAGCTGTGTTTAGCCTTCTCAGCTCAGCTCCTGACAATGAGTAGGCACAAGAGCACAAGGTCTGCTAGGTGGGGTCCCTGGAACCTGGAGTGGGTGCTCCTCATCTCAGTGCACTGACTGGAGGAATTCTCTGGAAAAATGCCATCAAATACATAAAAAACCACTATGAGCTAAATGTGAGTCCCACAGAAGGCAACACATTGACCCACTGCGAACTTTGATTAGATGTGGTTACTCTTACTGCTCTATCAGCAGAGACCTATTAAATACATGAAGCTTTGCATTAACATCTTTTCAGGCTTCCTAACCTGACAACCTCCCATCAGCACAGGTCTTAGAATGAATTATTTGTAGCATCTCTGTAATGACAAAAAATACTGCAGCAGATTTTAAATGACCTAGTTTACAACTCAAGTGTGCTTTTCTGTGCACAGTGGGGGCAGACTTTAATAGTAATTTTACTCTTTAATAGCCACTATCTTTACTAACTAGCTAGCATTAATATTCTATGTCATTTTTCAGAAACCTATTTAGTTTCAAGGCCAGAAGTTTTTTTACTCATTATTATGTTTCTTACTGGCCAAGTCATTTTCTGATATGGGAGATCAATAAGTAAAAATTGGATGAAACCATTGTTTAATGTGTTTTTTACAGCAGCAACAGTAATTGCACTTTGAGCAGTGCACATAACCATGTGCTCCTGGTGACAGTGATGGTGTTTCTGAACTAACATTTTGCACATGTTTTGAGTCCTAGACTATTCTAGAACAAATACAGCAGCTGTCATGAGCCTCCAGATTCGGCTTTCTGTTTAGCAAGTAAGTCCTTGTCTATCCGAATATACATGCTATAGAAGCAGTCTTTCTCTTTCTCATTTTATAGTTTTAGTCATGTAAAATGAAATAAACACCAGTTATTACATTTTACCCAACAATTAAAAAATAAAGTTACTGGGGCCAGAGATTTAGCTCAGTGGTTCCAGTGCCTGCCTTGCAAGCGCAAGGTCCTGAGTTTGATCCTCAGTAACCACATACAATTCTGAGTGTGGTGACTCACGCTCACCAGCAGTCAATACCACATACCACAGTGCTGGGCATGGTGGCACATGCCTGTAATCCCAGCACACGTGAGGCAGAGGCAGGAGGATTGCTGAGTTCAAGGTTTGCCTGGGCTACATAGTGAGCTCAGGGCCAGCCTGAACTACAAAGTGAGACCTTGCCTTGGGAAAAAAAAAAAAAAAAAAAAAAGTGAGCCCAATCCAAAATTGCTATAGCTCTGCTTCAATAGAGTAAGAATTTCCTAAAAATAAGGTTATTAAACAGAAAAATTCTTAATTTCTCTAAATTTCTTCATGAAGTGGTCATCTTCAGCAAGACCCTATCTCAAAAATAAATAAATAAATAAATAAACAAACAAATAAATAAATAAAGTTGCTTATAAGTATCACATTGAGTGTTTAGACATTGTTACATCAATAGACAACTAGAAGTAATGAAGAAAAATGATGTAATACTTCACATACATTTTCCTTGATGTTCAATATGCTTTATTCAATATTTTGTCAGTATCAGTGTTTATTATTAACTTACATAAGGTATATTTTAGGACATTCTAGATTTTAGACCTGTTTCTCTGTTCCCACCATTAGTACCTTTATATCTTTGAAAACAAACATTTCTGAAGAATATTTATGTATACAGATACATCTATTGAGATGAAAGCCTCGATTTAGGCCTCAAGCAAAGTGTTTTCCAGACATTCCTTGTCCTTTTTTCCTACTTAAAATATCAAACAAAACATAAAAAATTTAGATAAAGTAAAATTGAGATTGGCAAGTAGGTAAGATCATCTCCCTATGTCAGAAAAGTTGAGTGAGCCTTTCCTGTGGAGAGTGTAAGAGCGCATCTAAATAATAACCAAGCTGCACCTCACTTCCAAGCTGGAAGACGTTCCCGACCAGATCCCACCAGATGCCATTTCTGTTTAATAAGATGAACCATGGGCAGCTGGCAGTGGGTTTTCAGTCCTGGCAATGCTGCTGAAGAACCTTCTCGTTGCTTTAAACCAGAGAGGAAGAGTGCATTTGGCACAATTTGTTCTTGGCTTAGATTTGGAGCCTCTTGAATGGAAGACAGACAACATCAGAGGCTATGCCATGGTTGGCGCTTAAGAAAGTCAGACATTCTGGGCAAATACCCGGGACCCTAAGAGGCTGATTCCTGGCTGCCACTCCAAGTACTGCAAAGACTCCCTTGACCAGAAGGCAATGCACCCTGCTGTGCCTGACTGCAGCTCCTTCCAAGGATCAACTCTTCCTTCTCTCTCCAGTTGCCAGCACTTCTTTTTGATGTGTGGAAACACTTTAAGCACTAAGAACTTCATTTACCCCCATGCATCTCAGAGATTAAGACTCAGACCCAAACCACTATCCAACCAAACAACCTTAACTAGAATTTATAATCAACCTTTATCCAGGAAGTTCAGGCTGGATTTTTTTTTCCTGTGAACTACACATAATCTATCAGGACTATGAAGAAATACTGATGCTCCATGATAGAAGAGTACATTATCGATACTTTTTGTTTTGAGGCAGGGTCTTACTGTGTAATTCAGGCTGTCCTGGAACACACTTTGTATATCACATTGGTCTGCAATTTATGGCAATCTTCCTGCCTCAACCTCCAGAGTGCTGGGATTATAGGCATACAACAGCACATCTGGCCTAGAAACACTTAAGTATATATTTTCAAGAAACTGAAGATATTAATATGCTTGTTTTGTTTTGTTCCTCAACAAAGCCACAAAGATTGCAATGAATTGAGTAACTCACATACTGTACTAAATTAGGAATCTTGCTGTACTGTGAACACCTGTCTGTGGCAAAAAATTGTAGTGATAATATACAATGTAAGGAAATTGCCTCAGCCTTATGAGTTGAAAAATGTTATTAAATAAAGATGGAAAATATTAAAAAGAACCTGGAAGATAGAAACACAAAATTGAGGGAACTGGGAAAAGAGTAATAGAAAGTATCTTTTTTTAGTATATGTGCTGCCGAAGCGAGCACGAAAGTATCTTAATTTAAACAATGATTTGATTTATTATGAAAATCTAAGTAAATATATATAATTACATCTGAATATTTAAAGTCCTATAACTTTAGCTATTTATCCTTATCTTATTACAAAACCAGTCAATAAATATTTATTCTAGAACTTATTAACTCGTTAACATTCTAACACTCATACCAGAGAATAGACATGATAATTTAATCCTAATTTTTACAATACTCTACATAAAAGGGTTTGTAGATTCAGCACTACTATTTCGTGCAGCAATTACCCCTATTAACCATTAGCAGATACTGATTGGTAAATCTTTTCAAAATTAGTGTCTTTGCCGGATGTGGTGGCTCATGCCTATAATCCCAGCACTTGGGAGGCAGAGGCAGGAGGATTGCTGAGTTCGAGGCTTGCCTTGCCTACATAGTGAGCTCAGGGCCAGCCTGAACTACAAAGCGAGACCCTGTCTCAAAAAAAAAATAGTGTCTTCACTGATGTAATACAAGGACTTCTTGAGCTGCTGTATTTGTGAGGTGAACATACTCATGTGCTTACAGGCGAAGGACGTCGTCTGGTACTGAGTTGTCCATGGGAAACATTCTCAACAGTTGGTAGTAAAATTATGATGTCTGAACACTATCCATGGGTTTTATTTTTATGCATTCTATCATTTGCATTAAAATGATATATTTATGAAATGCAAAGTAATTCTAGTAATTGATGTAGTTCCATATGAAACAATTGCACAAATCACATTCAAAGTGAAATAAAACATTATCTAGAACTACAGAACTGACCTCCATGCAATACAGGCAATTGGTTCCTGTGGGTAAAGTATGCAGGCAGTCATTGTGATAAATCTGCTTGTGATATCAAAAGAGATCTGAAAGCCTGAGGTGATCTCTGTAAAAAGGTCACAGTGAGCTATAATTTTTACTCTTTTTTTTTAAAGAAAAGCTCACATTATTCCTCAATCTCACTAATTTCATGCCAATGTTGTAAATGGCTCTTTCTTTTTTATTATACCTTTGTTGTCATTACTTTGCAGAGGTCATAAAGGAAACTATTTTCATGATGATTATTTCAGATGTCTGCAATTTTCTATGGGTACTAATTTGCACATATGTTAATATTGTACTTTATGGAAGAATAAGGTGAGGGGGAATATACAGAATGGTAAAGGCACTGGAGTGCCTGTTCTTGACCTTATCTTGGACAGTGACCAGCTTCTTTCGAACTGAAGCTCTGAATGAGAAGAACATCCCTTTGAACCCTCCCCACAGTCCTGCACATCAGGAAACGTTGCTACCCTCGTGGACTTGAAGTGCGGTTCTGACCTGGCTCTCAGGAAGGCATCATAAATAGCATTCACCTCACAATACCCTCCAAGAACGTCACTCACTACTCTACAGCTGATGAATAACAATAAAAATCAGAAGTTAACATTGTTTGTTGTGTGTATGAAGGTGACAAATCTTCTTTTGCAGGACTCCAATAAACTGGTACCAAGGAGAAAGGGAAAGGAAGGGTAGAGTAGAACTTGATTATGATAAGAGCACAAATCACATTGTTGTATGTCTCAGTGAAAGAGGAAGATATATAAAAACTGAATGGAGTCCAAAGTAAATGGAACAATCTTTTTATAACATTCAATTTCCTCAGACCCTTGACTGATGAAATAATACAGGACAGAGCTTAATAAAAACTGTACATTTCATTAAATTTCTTTAGTATTTAGATTCAAAGTTATAGAATATTTATCACTTATTGTCTTTGTCCTTTAGATTAAATAAAAAAGAATTGATAAATAGTAAAGAAGTTATCTATTATTATGGCTTGTGACTAGATATCTCTCCCAATGCCTCGGTCAAAAGCAGGGCTTGTCAGAGGTGGCTGTGTCTAGAGTGTGTGGCCCTTAGATTTATTCATGGTGCAGTGCTAGGGTCAGGGGCCCCAAGGTTGAGCATGTGAGTGCTGCCCACCCCGAGGGCAGGTACCTTCAACACAGTGTAGGAACTGAGAGTCTTGTCTGCTTTGCCACATCCTGCCTGCCATGAACTGCTGCCTCTCTGCTGTCCTGTCTCAGAGCCACAAAATCACAAGCTGAACTGCTACAGACTGGGAGCTAACTAAACCTTTCCCCCCTCTAACTTTGAGTGTCTGCTGTAAGACATATTTATCATATAGATGAAAATGTATCTCTCAAATCAAACACTTTATAAGTTAGTATATTATTATTTCTGTTTCTCATATAATACCATGTCAAAATAAAGTTGATTATGAAGGAGTAGGATAAGGTTTAACAAATAACTACACAAAATTGTCAAATATAAATTGAAAACATATGGAGTCATTCAACAAGAGTCTATTTCGTTAAAGTAAAAATGCATAGAACACAGTATTTGAAGTTGAAGTTGCTATTATGCAAATTGAGGTTAGATTAAAAGACTTTTAATGTAAAAGTGTCTTTATTGTGTCTTATATATGTATAATTTTTGATCAGCATAGAATGAAAATTTTATGCTTAACATATAATGAAAATATGCACAAAAGATAATTTACAAAATTTAATTTATGGCAATGAGACTTCGTTTTCATAACCTGTGATTTTTCGGGACACGAATAACATCTTTACCTGTGTTAGGCAAAGTTATCAAACAACACCAGTGACAGCAGGTTCCTACTCCTCCCCAAGCTTTAGGTACAAAGTAATGAATATAAGTTAAAAAGAGATTATTATGGGTGATCCTGAGCTTATCCCTTTGCAGGGATCCCGGAGAAGAGGACAAGGAGGAGGCGCCCTCCAGCCAACAGGTGCCAGCGTGCAGGTCCACTGGAGGAAGCGCCCCAGGGAGTCCTGGGTCCCTGACAGCTCAGTGCCCACCCAACAGCTGCCTCACAGCAAAAGTCCAGTCTCAGAACACAAGGAAAAGTGTGTGAAAGGAGTGTGACTACAGAGCCTGGGACTGAGATGAATTCACGGATCGACACACATTTTGATTTTAGCTTCCTTAACCCCATGTGGAGAATCAGGCGAACCTGTGCCCAGACTCCTCAGGCAGGAAGCAAGAGTAAATAATGCCTTTTACTTCAAGAAACTCACTTATTGGGTCTGATTGTTCTAACAATTACCCAGCCTGGGCGTTTTAGACACAGGAATTTGTTTCTCACAGTTTTGAAATTTTAAAGTCCAAAGTCAAGTCTCCAGTCAGGTCCGTGTCTTCAGGGCCCCCTGGCCCACTGTCCTCTTCTAGCCATGTCTGCAACCACCTTTATTCCACACACATGTGGTAGAGAACGAACAAGCTCCCTGGTCTCATCTTATAATCCTGCTAGAAAAATCTCATTTTTGTTGCTATTTTGAGGGCCAGACCCTTGTGAGCTCATAGAAACTCTAACTGTCCCTAGAATTCCATCTCCACTGAAGATAGTTTTCAAAATGTAAATTTTATAGGGACACAAGTCAGTCGATTGCAATAAATATGACATTCTGATGGCCTGACACAGACAGACCATTTCATTCATATTGCTAAGTGTTAGTGAAGAACTTAATATCCTTGCACTCATTTTAATTTATATCATATTTGAGTGTTTGGCTATTTCTTTAACACTTAACCTAATATTTTCATTTTAAATACTATTCCTTATTAAGGAATAAACCACCTTTAAATTTAAAAGGATCTTAAATGGTGAAAGCAGATTAGGGAATGGAACATTCCCACAAGTCAAAGCGAAACATAACTGTAAAGGAAAACAGAAATCCTAGCAGAGTTTCCCTGATGCTATGTGTTCCAGAACAAAATGCAAAGTCAACTCTTCTTTAACATCCAGCCAGAGCTTTTACTCTCCCCCCGAGTCTGGGCAGGTGGCTTCCAGCCATGGGAGCCAATCCTGGACTGAAGTCTTTCTACACTGAAATATGGACATTGTCCGATAGGATCACTTTTGGGGTCGTTTGTTCTTTGAGAATTGTGAGTAATTCAGTGGTGCTCCTGTTGTCTTGGTAAATAGTTATCTAAAACAAATAACATAGTTTATCTACAGATGCCTGTCTTTCCATCACTTTCCTCTGACATTTAATGAATAGAGTAACCACCAGAACTTCTGTGAATCAACACAAAGATTCGCTAACCTGTTAACTATTTAAAAACAATAAAAATTTGATTTCGATTAAGTATTCCATATGCCCATACTACTTAGAAAAGAAGACTAGTATAAAGCAGTTCATTAAATAATAATTTTAAATGTTGCCCTGGGGAAAACAAAAAGTTGTATTAGAAAAGCTAGTTTATATTTTCTTTATAAAGGGTTTTCAACTCCTAAAAGTAATTCATGTATGTGTATTGACTGTAATAATAGTAAACTTATTGAGCTATTATTAAGAATCAAGCACTACGTCAAGTATCTTAGACTCAGTAGCAAAAGAATTTACACTAAATTATGACAGTTCCTTTTATTATTCCCACTGGACATATGAACAAAATACAGATTACCATGTGAAATGATATCTTCAAGGGAATGTGTCCAGTAAGAGTCAAATGAAGAATTCCAACACGAGCTTTTCAGAGTCCAGACACAAACTTTTTTAAAACTCGTGCTCTGATGTGAGCCCAGCCATGACCTACTAAAACATAAAGAATCATGACCTGAAAGATGTATTGCCTCTTCTCAAACTACATGGTTTCTTTCTGAGGGAATACGGAGTTGCACTGATTGAGGAAACAACAGGTGATGGCTGGCCATGTTTGTTTTCTAGATGGCCAGAATGGGTGGCTCCATACAACAGCAAACACACAGGAAAGTCTGCTGTATTATGCAAGGTGAAGAGAGAAATTACTTCCTCACTACGTGTTACTCACAGTGCCAGGGAAACTCATTTCTACCACCAACTTCCTACAAAGCCTCCTGTTTGTTTCCGGCGCATTAATACTTAGGGTCTTATTTTATTAAATAGCTTGACTGTCATCACTCAGACTGCCAGCCTCCAGCTGTGCTGCAAAATACGCAGTTATAGCTTCAATAATGTGTTTCAAGTGCATTATTCTAAAAATGGATTTGAGAGAGCTTTAGAAAAAGTCCCCTTGAAGTAGGTCATGGGGCATGGTCAAAATCTCATGAAAAAGGAAACTCACCTTTACAAAGAGTAACATGGCGTGGTTACATACAAAGGGTATCTGACAGTCCTTATGGTCCTGCTTGGTCTGATTGTACAGAGTAGGATGTAGAGCTCTGACTACACACACAACAAATCCCCTACAGAAATCAAGTTCTTTCAGTTTTGACGCATGACAGATCTTGGTGTTTTCTCTGAAGAAGTAAGAGTGAAGAAGTTCTATTTTTCTGTGATTCCACAGACGTAGTTTAGCAGTCACTTTGGCTATGCTGCATCTGATATCATCAATCAGGAGACCATGGAACGGATAATCTCACTGGTATGGTCTTTCATTTGCTTACAAGCACCTGAGCCACTGTGTAATTGAGGGTCTAAATCACTGCTGTGAAGCCATGGCTGTGGGAACTTGAGTCAAAATACTATTTAATCAAGTTTCCCATTGTCCATTAAGGCCTTAATAAAACTTGTAATAATAACTGAATTGGAAAACCGCAAGACTTCTATTTTAAGTAATCCAGTTCCAGCTATATCATCTAAGATGAACTAGTGATGTACAAGTCTTAACAGCTTCCTTATATAAGCTATCAGGTAGTTCTAAAGAAAATAAATTGGTTTTGGAGTCCAGTATCAAATGAAATTTTTCTTTAACAGATCACGCTGCAGGCCTACTCACTGTGGAGAGTATTTCTCGTTCAAAATAATAAAAACCATGATTGCACATAGGACATTTGCCTTTTCTTAATCATAGAGATTTTATGATGCAATTAAGTGCAAACTATAAATGAACTGTAGAAGTTGCTGTACAATTTCACATGTCTAGGCCTCCTTGATTTTATCTTTCCAGTTATGGTTAAATAAAGCATTTGTTACTGTGTCCCTGTCTGGATTGTGTTGCACTTTTCCAGGTTCTTCTGATCACTGGCCATGTATTTTGTCCTGTTCTTAATTGCATTTAAGTTTGCAAAGAATTACCTTCCAAAAGATACTTTCACAGGCAATAAAACGAGCCTTCTTTCCCACTAATTCAAAAGCACACAGTTCATCAGTGATAAAATTGTTTAGAAGCCACAGATTTTCTCCAAACACAGGTTTTCTAAGTAATTTGTGAATTTTATGGTCTTTGTGTCTTGCTGCAAGATAACACTGCTTTTGCAGGGTGACTTTCTGAGGAGGGTTGGTGTGAACTGGGTCATCCATGGACATAACCACACAGCATGGCATATAACACATGTCTGCAGTTCACACCATTCAGACTGTGGTTGAGACACACTTTTTTCAAAGCTATCAGATGACCTCTCTAAGAAAGCCAGAGTTTGGGCCAAGGCATAGATAGAAGAGAAAATCTAATGTAAAATTGGTCTCTGTGATTGTGTGTGTGTGTGTGTGTGTGTGTTGTGTGTACATGTGTGGATCTAAGAGCAATGTTTGGGAAGTTCTATAAGAAAATTAGTGTTGTACTTTACAAAATATCTTCACCTAAAACAGAAAATTCTTCAGGGGTAGGAGGAGTGCACACCATGTTATTTAATAAAAGGGTTTTGAAAGACTAAAACTAATATGGTATCTGTGGGTGCTGCATATATAAGTTACATGGATTTTTCTGCAAAACAACAAGGAAAAGATAAAACTGTTTAAGTATGAGTGTGGAAGTATAAGTATGTGTGTAGAGATATTTCTCCCTTTGGTACCCACAAAAATAATTTATGAAATTTTTCTCAATTCATCCTGAAAAGTAAGCACTCAAATTTCTTCATATGTGGTTGACTTAAGTAGGTATAATATTACCTAACCACAGGGAATTAAGTTAGAAAAGCAATTTCTTCCTTACACTATATACCCTTTTCCTCTGAGAAATTAACATGGAGGTGCTTGTGAACTCTCCCTGAAGATGATTCTCTAAGAATTCTAGGCTATCTTTTTCCTGTGCAGTGTTTATGAGGCCATTGTTTTACAAATTCCCTCAAAAGGCTCTTTTCTAAAATAACTTCTCAATTTCTTCCTTTCTTTGAAAGTGGAGAAAAAAAAATTGTAAAACAGCAAGTTATAGTGAGATTTAATGAACAGGTAATCATGTAACCATGCATACATGACATTACTTGAATAAAGGCATAAAGTAATTAAAACTACCATAGCAAAACCTGAAAAAAACAAAATCCATTCACTTATTTTATGATATTTTTACTAATTTTCTATTTAAGAATTTTAAAAATACAGCCCCAGTTGATCACATAATTTTCACCATATAGGTAAAAATGAGTGTCCTCAGCTAATTATTCTCTTCAACCACAGTTGTTAAAGACACAATAACGTGTGGCACTTGTGGATACCTTTGTCCCATCCTGGCTTCCTTGCCATTTTGATGTCTGTTCTGTCTACGTTTCTATAATACTACTTTGCAAAGTATAGCTCCGTACTTCTTCATATGCAATTATCTTGCTTGGTAAGAAAATGTGAAAATGTACAAAATTTTCCTTTGATTTAGAGGCATTTTCATGAGGATTGTGACATTCTAGCTCACTTCTCAGGTTTTTTTATAGTGAGACTTAATGAACAGAGAAGAATGACAGAGAAGAAATTTTCTCTAGGTTGTAACATGACTTCACTCTGCAAAGATCCTGACGAAGAAGCAATTTTGTGTATTAATAATTCAAGAGAAAGGGAGGACTAGAAAAGAGGGAGAAAAAAAAAGAACACCCCATGCCCTACTCCAAATCAGTCAGAAAGACATGCTTTCAAAAGGTTGCTAATGAGAAATAATCCCTAAATGGAAATAATCCCCAAATACAATTTACTAGAGAATGGCACGTGGGACATGAATAACAGTATGGAGCCCATAGTTTTCTCCTGTACATGATAAACTACAGAGCAGTTCAACCACTGGGCCAAGTTTTTCTTTTTTGTTATTTTTCATAATTCTAACTATTGTGTTTCAGATACACTTACAGTGAGGAAAGGAAGACAAAAATAAACCAGTGAGCAGGTATTAGAAGCAGGAGATAATGATTAAAATGTAACTGTCTTAAACCAGGGATAAGTGAATAACAGAAACTGGAGATGTTCCACAGGCCTGAGGTCAGAGACAACTCCTAACATTTGAAGAGTGGTGTATATGCTAGAAAGATAACCTTCAGGCAAACTGCAGGGGCCAGTGTTTCTCAGGCTCCGTGCTGGACCCCAAGCCTATGTTGTCCCCGCAGTCCTCTCAGTCTGAAACAAAGACCTTCCACCCACTCTGGCACCAAAGCTGGGCACATGATCTTGGTTTTAAAATGTTTTCAAAAGGCTGCTAATGAGATTTATTTCAAAGCATCATCTGACAGAAATATGTGGCAAATATAATTAAATGGAAATCTTATCCCCAAGAAGGCATAAAACACACTAGGATGAAGAAAGGTTTGACAAATTCATAGTTGATTGCTTAGGGCTGTATTTTTAAAGCACTTATTAGTAATGCATACATGGAAGCGTTGTCAGGCTGGGACAGGGAACAATGTGTGAGTTATTTTGTGGTTTGGCCTCCTGCGTCTTTTCTTAACACTGTAATGAGAGATGGAGCCCCACGTGGGTAGAAATACTTGAGTTCTTGAAGGTGGCAGAAACCACAGCACGGCCACAGCCATGTAATCAGGTGCCTCTGTGGCCGGTAGCTTTCCTGGTGAAGGGGGCTGTGCCTTTGTGCTGGGAGGGGGCCTCTGCCTGCCTCAAATTGGGGATTGAGGAAATGTATAAAGTTACTGTTGAGATTCATGTAAAATTTTAGAATTGCCTTAAAAGATGAGCACATGGTGTAATGGTAAACATTGTGCAAATATTATATACGTCAATCTTTATGAATTTTACCTTATTGGATTTAAAGGCTACAACACTTTAAAAACTACAACACTACAAAATCTCCTCTAGAGGTTTTTTCATTACCATTGATTCATGGTTTAAACAAAAATAATTATTGTATTTTTCTGAAGTTTTATCCAAATAATTGTTCATTACAGCAGCTTCAGACAGCTTCTTAGATGCTAGTTTAGGAGCTCTTATTACCATTTTGCATGATATATTGAACATAATAATTATTAATTTTTAGAAGTAAAGTGTCATTTTATTTTAAAAATTTATTATTCACTGGTACATTTTAGATGGAATTTATGATTACATTTATCATTTGAATTTATATATCATGCATTTATATATCATGCATGTAAATTTGAATTATATATAAGTGTTATATATGTGTATATATATTTGAATTTATATATCACGTACAGGTGAATTTGCACTTGTATGTGATATATCTTGATTCTTTTTCTCATTCCTGTACCTTCAATATTTCCTTTCCTTTCTTTCCCCTTCCCTACTCCCCCTCTGCAGTTCCCCTTACACTTTGATCATTTTCCTCCCATTTCACAGTATGTATCAGACTTTTGGTCCTCATTTACAATTTCAGTTTCTCATACTACAGAAACAATTCAGTATCATGTGCATTCTATTTATTTCATTTAAGAGTGTATCCTCAATTTAAATGACTTGTTTATCTTTTATTATATCTACATAATACTCCTATTTATACATTTAAAAAACTCACATCCTTATCTAGTCACTACTTGATGGCATCTGGGTAGTTTCCAAGATTTAGCTATTACAAACTGAACTACTATAAACTTGGGTGCACATATGTCACTATGATATGATACCTTTAATTCTTTCATGTATATACCCAGCAGGGAAAGAGCTGGGACAAATGGAACTTCTAATACTAGTTTTCTGAGGAATCTCCATACTTATCTCCACAGTGGTTGCACCATTCTACATAGCAACAACAGTGGCGAAGGGTTCCTTCCTCCCCACCGCTCCACTAGCATACATATTGTAATTGATTTATTAGTTGATTTCTTGATAGCAGCCATTCTTTCTGGAGTGAGGTGGAATCTCAGTGTTTTCATTTGTATAGCTTGAATGACCAGTGATGTTGAATATTTTTTCATATACTTGTTTGCTGCTTCTACTTATTTATATGAGAAATTTCTGCTCCTTCAGATTTCCGTTTTTTAATTGGGTCTTCAAATTTAGGGAGTCTCATTTTTGTAAGTCCTTTATATATTCTAGATAGTAGTCCTTTCTCTGAGGAACAGGTGGTTAATTTTTTCCTGTCTTTTTATTCTGTTGGTGGTTTCTTTTGCTGAGCAGAAGCCCTTTGATAAGACGTGACCCCAGTTATTAATTCTTTGTGCTAATGCACATGCTCCTGAGGTGTTGTTCATAAAGTCTTTCCCTATGCCAGTGCCTCCAACAATACTAACTAACCTATCTCCCAGTAGGTTTAATGTTTATATTTTAATATTTGATCTTAGATCCACCTTGACTTCATTTTAGTGCTTGGGGAGAAATATAAGTCTGGTTTTAATCTACAACAGGTAGGAACCCCATTTGTCCACTTTTCAACTAACTCAATAATCCCTAAATAATATTTGGATTTTGTATTTTGGCCTGGGCTTAAACATAGGTTTTAATAGATAACATACTTCTCTAGTTAAAAATAGAATATTAACTGAAGGGTACAATATCTTCCAGAAAGAGGACTCCAACCAGTAATGGAGAAGACAAATGGATTCTCATGGTCATAAAAGCCATTGTCTTGAAAACTAGGTTTTACATTTATCAGAACTTTAAAAAATTGATATTACTCTTTTAACAATGTATAAATTTTATTTATTAGTGTTCTCACAGTGGTAGTGAATTTTGAGAGTTTTTGAAAAAGCCAGTGAAAATCCCATTACATTTATACTGTATTTAATTTATACAGTGCAAATACATCTTTTGAATCTTGTAATCTCAAGAACACATAAAATAATGCATCCATAATTTGCATTAAATGTTTCACCCATTCTTGTTAACTTTGAATTAAATGTGAAATCTTCAGATTTCTAACAGTAGCAACAGTAACCCATTTATTTTTCGAGTTGTTAAGTATAAAATAGAACATGGGAAATAGAAGGTGTGTGTATAAGTATTTTCATGTCTTCACCACAGAAAGAAAATATCTGTGTACACTGTGGTCCATTTTTAGCCAATATTCTTCCCGCAATGATATAGCTTTTTTTTTTATATCAAATGTTCTTTCAGAGTTAGGTTCCAAAAAGTGAAACACTATGTGTCATGCAACTAACCCCATATCATTTTATCCTGAGTGTTTGATCATATTACAGTATACACATAAGGTTTCTATCTATAGTTTTAAGTACATTTTTATTGCTTTCTTTGCATAAACAAATAAATTTAAATATTTTAACTGCATTAATGACATTATTCTACATAAGTTTAACAAATCCAAAGGAAAAAAATGTGTGAAGTATTTTAAACTTGCTTACAAAAGCTTCACTATAGGCTCGTGTCATTCACACATACTTTACATTATAACAAGATTTCCATTCCATGAACTTTGAGCACCATAGCATAATACATGTGTCATGGAATCAAATGATCAAGTGTTCAACTTTTTAAACTTATTTAATCACTGGCTACTTTAAAGTGTTTATTTGTTTACTAGCTTTTAAATCTGCCTCAATTTTGTCTATGATTTTTCCATTGTTACATATGCATAGGAACCTTCTTTTGCTTAGTTAATGATTTCCATGAACACATTATATTTGGTCATATTAATTTTCCATAAATTTCTAATACTTTCAGGATTTTGCATTCCTATTAAACTCTATATAATGTTGACATTATAATATTTTACTTTTTATAATACAGTCTCACTTTTTTGTTTCATATTTTTTCTATAGATTCTCTACATAGGAATGATTTTCTTTTTGAATAAATTATGTGCAGTTTTATTCATTCTGTCCATTAAATGCATTTCATCTCAAAAGTCCCTACTGAATCCTATTTTTGTCTCATGAAAGTAAATTCTTAACTATTTTTAAATTATTTAATCTCATTATATTACATAATTTCTACTAATTTTTCCATCTAAACTATTTAAATTTCCCAGTATTTTCCAGTTATTTACTATACTCTATTCCTTGGATTATAATTTCCTATTTATGATTTTGAAGTTTTCATTTTATCTTATTTTTGGAGATGAGGTGTTCTTTTTAGACATTGTAAGCATATATAAAATATATTTTGTAAAGATTAATCATGTATTGCTTTTCACTGAAATGTCATGTTATGATGATTAAATCACAAATTTCTATCAAGCTGTATGACTAAGAAATGGTAAGACCTGGGGAGAAAAAAAGGGCATGGCAGGATAGGGAAAGCTTTTCTAGTTAGTTCTGCATCACAGTTAGAGGTGAAGCAGGAATCCTGATGTGGTTCTGCACAGCACAGAGAGGTGAGCGTCCCCTGTGGTACAAATTAAGAGAACTGTTTCAATGTTTCATCAATCAGAAATAAACAGTTTTTGAGGAGGGAGACTGCTCAGCTTGATCTGAGCATTACACAATATATACATATATCAAAACATCAGGTGGTGCACCATATATAAAATTTTTATGTTTTTATATTAGTTTAAATAATTAAAATAATGCGAAATGGATTTCCTAACGAAAAATGAAGATAGAGAAGATCAAGTGGAAGAGAAAGAGGAGAGAAGCAGGAACTTATCATTTTTAAATTTTACCTTCCCATCATTTCTGGTGAACCTCCCAGCAGAACTGACCCTGATAGTTAAACTGAGGCTGCATTAGACATTTGGGAAGATGGATAAAATTCTCCTAATTTAATCATATTCACCAAGGTATTGGCCTAGGACATTAATAGCCATCATAGTTTTGACCTGTACATTCACACTTGGAAAAAATTGTTTGAAACAGAAATGAATCATCGATCCTTTTGGCAATGTTTTTCAGTGAGATTTAAATGTTATTTATGATTTTAAATCTCCTGAAGAAGTCTTTATTTAGTATGCAAATGGGTACATGTCCTGGAATGATCAAATCTCATGGATATCATCATTTCAAAATGGTCACACACAAAATATTTGTGGAGCAAAAAATCTGGTCATAAATTGACATGAAGACTTTAGGTTTATCCCCAGAGAATTCCAGACTTAAATGTTTCATCCTGAGTTTGTGCACGGTGGTTTGATATCACTAGAAAAATTCTATCGATGTATTTGATAGGTTTTGCTTTCTGTGGTGCAGTTCAAAATCTCAGCCACCCCTCCCTGAAATAATACCATCCTTTAGCAAGAGTACGTGGAATGGTGAGTGTGAAGAAAAGTTGGCTGTCATCTGGCCCTGCAACTTTCCTTGTGCAACACTTGCTAGCTCTCTTCAGCTTAAACAGTCCAGGTGAGTGTGTTCTAGGTAAAGTGAGATGTGTAGCAGGGATGCCTGAATTCTGAGTGATGTGTTTAACAGCAAACACATCACTTATTGTCCTGTCCACTTCTGCACCCCTCTCTCCAAGTCCCTACAGCTCCAGCATTCTGTTCCCATAGAGCAGATCAGGGTTGAGATACAGAAGTACCAGGAGAAGGCAGAGCAGTAGCCTGGGCTCATCATTGCTACTTCAATATCTTTTGTGGAAAATCCTGTTTCCCTCTGTAGCTTCTGAGTGTAGATAGTCATATTAAAAAGATACTGAACTTTCTACCTCGTTTGTTGTTAGTCTTAACTGATAAATTCTGTATTTGTTGGTTATTTAGAAACACTTTGTTTGACTGGTTCATATGTAATTTTGTACATTTTGTGTACATAACATTAGCTCTCAACTTAGCATATCTAGAAGTGGAAATGTGAGATAACAATATGCAATGATGGCATAATTTAATGATTATAAATTGTCCTCCAGCATAGCATAATGTAAGGTGTAATGTAAACCAGCAAGTGTGTTTAAACCAGTTTGAATTGCTATTATAGCAGTGCATGCATCCCAATAACTATCTAGCACCTGATATTATCAGCAAACTGCATTTATAAAATTCAGTATGGAGGCTGTGATGATGTTTTGATTTTAGATGTAACTTTTAGGAACATAGCAATCATCATTACTATTTTTCCTATATTAATTTTGTATTCTGTCTGCATCCATTCCTTCATTTGAATTTTCCTTCCAGAATGAGTTACCTTCCACACGATGATACCTTTGTGTTTTTCCTTGCCCTCTTCTCTATTTTTAAAAGCCTTTTGGAAATATTTTCAAATATTTACAAGTCACTAGAAATTGCATATTACCACTTAATTCTCAATGAATATTTGCATAAATGAAAGTTCGGATTTGATAATTACTTTCTTGAAAGATGTTAATCATGTATATCTCACCTGTGTTCCAGTTTCAGTTGTTTCTGTCAGTCCTCTCTAGGATGAGCGGAAGTCAGCCCTTATCAGTGCCACTGTTTAAATCATCCCACCATCCCAACTCACCCTTCTAAAGTACGCAGTATTGGTTCCTAGAATCCACAAACCACATTCCTACTTTCCCAGCTAGGAAGCTACAGAGAGGAACAAACTTGAGAAGAGAAAAATTCTTTGCTTCCAAATTACTTCCCTTTTGCCTGAAACTACTTTTAGAGATTTAAAAAATGTCCTTTCCATATTTATAATAAAATAAACATAAAATATACGTTTATAAAGATTTCCTTGACCTTATTTATTCCTTTTATATTTTCCTTTATCCAAGTAACAAGTCTGCTTATAGCTTTCATTCTTCAAACATTAATTACAATTTATTTAAATATCATGCAAATAAAACACAATTTATTGCACCAATTTTCCATCATGAAACTTTCAGTTCTCTCTGGTTGATCATTTTATAATCACTTTATAATTTCAATATGACATTTTTCAGCCATTTAATATGTTGTGGGAATCACAAATATGAACATTTTATAGGTGTCCCCTTGGCAATAACATGAAACCTGGGGAAGAAATCAGTACTCTCTTACTGTCGTGGAGCAAGAACCTCTGAAAACTTAATTTTTTAAAATTCACTTATTAACTAATTGATATTTTTGTCTCAAAAACTAAAACTATTTCAGTAGCATTTTCATCAAATAAGCTTTTGTATTGTTTTGATTTCTAACATCTCTTCTTGCAAGAGTTCAACTCTTCTGGTTGAGGACAGAGGCTTCACCCAGCCTCCAAGCTCATTCCGGAGATGGACAAGGGGCCTGTGGTCCTCTTTCCCACAGAGGGGGTGGGGGCGGCTCTCTGCAGTTGTTCACAAAAACCGATTGCTGACTCAAGCAGGACCCATCAATGGAGGTAACATAGAGCGTCTTTGCACTGTGTTCTAGTCTAGTAGGCACCTCCATGCGAATGTGGGCTTAGATCCACGAGTATATGATGGAGACTTGCTGGAGTGATGCTGGACTCTATACAGACTCAGAACAAATCCAAGACACAGAGACTGGAAAAACTGAGCCAAGAAAAGGAAGCAATTGGATTTCTGGAGCTGGAGGGAGGCTAAGAATCCAATCGTTCCCACACTGACTGGTACCTACAGACAACTCCTTTTGTAACACGCTATAGATAACTGATTTGTAAAATCAGCACTCTTCTTTGACACATTTGAAAGTGTACAAAGTACTTCAGAGAGGTACTGAGTGTTAATATGGAACAATTTAAAATAATAATTAGGTAGATGTTATTATCATTTCCACTGAACAGATATGGAAAGCAGGGTACTTGTTTTATATCAAAACTTGTTTTATATAAAATCCAGATCCAAATCCCAGCACTCGGGAGGCAGGGATAAGAGGATTGCTGAGTTCGTGGCGGCTTGCCTGGGCACCGTAGTGAGCTCAGGGCCAGCCTGAAGTACAACGCGAGACCCTGTCTCCAAAAAGAAAAAAAAAAAAATCCAGATCCATAGTGAGTTGAGGAGAATGTATATGGTCGGAATGTGGAGTCTAAGTTTGCTCCTTATTGCACATTTTGAGCATTGTCTGTGTTTCTGTTTCTAACAACCAGAAGCATCTTAATTTATAAAGTACAGAACTATCACTACATTCTTTTGTAATCTATTGTATCATTTTGTTCTACCCCATTTTAATGCATTATCCTTTTTAAATTTAAAAAATGAAGGAGAAATTTAGATTTGTTTTTGTTCAGATCATTGTGATTTGTATCATATCTTCCATGACATAGCATCTAGTAAGATAGAGTTACACTCTTCAAGATGAGAACATTTTGTGCAGTGAAGTTCTATAGATATAATACAACTGTCAGAAACAGTAGTTCGGTCCTAGAATTCGCCTTTCACCAAGTAGAGCCTGATCCTTCCTACAGCAGCTAGTTAGCCATGCCGAAGTGTATGATGAGATTGTTGAGATTCACCTACTGTGTAACAACTGCAGAGACCTTTCCTTTATCTTTATTCTGTCTTCACACTGTCTTGCATAGTTTTAATTGACAATTTTATGAATGTAAAGATAAATATTTTAAATGAAGAAAAGTGTTATTTTTGGCAGAAAGAATCTAAGGTCTTAAAAATCCTTGCCCAGTAACTTTTTTTTTCACTAACACAAACCTTTAAAAATACAAAGGAGTAAAAGTTGCACTCCGAAAGGAATGCAAGAAAACATTTTCTTGTGCAATAATAGTGCAATAAAACTGTAATTCGCTTTGCAGGAAAAAGATACCATTGTCCTGCCACAAAAATAAGACTTCATGTTTTTTGATAGGAACTATAAAAAGTTACATTATTCTATTCTAAATTGAACCATTTAGAAAACCTGCTACTGCAGAATCATACATTTTTTTCCCCTGTAAAAATGTGTCTTGTGTATCCCAGGATACTATTATTGGAAACAATAAAATATACTATTGTAAGATCAATGAGGTTGAGATGACTATATTCTCATAAGCTAAAAAAGACAATCAGTATGATAATTAGAGCATGTTAATTACTCTCCACCAGCAACAAAAATGCAAATGATATACAGCAGGAAATTAACAGCAGTTACTGCTCAATATTGCATGACTTTTCCATTAAGAATAATATGAGAAGTTGTTAAATTATAGAAAATGAGAATAATGAAGCTAGAATATTAAAGAGCTTTCGGCTTCCGGTCTTTCTGCAGAGGCAATCATTAGCAGTGCTTCCGAGCGGGCGCTGTGTGGGTTCAGCAGGCTACGGGGCACAATGGGGAGAGGCTCGTGCCTGCCATGTTTGTGCAGCGCAGAGCAAGACGTTCTGCCTCCGTCAGAAGCAGCTCCGTAACCTTCTCTGAATAATACATCTTCCAAAGTCTGCTCACACCATTTCACTCTCTTCTTTAAAAATGTAGGACTGATGGAACAATGAGTGTAATTTACCACGTCCTGGAACAATCTGAAAAGTTGGAGAAAGTCTTTATAATTAAAAGTAATTCAGAAAGAGAAAGGGAAATTATTATATTATAAAAAGAAGAAATAGAAATGTAGTAGGGGATATTTTTTTTTAAATCCTTAACTTCTTCCTCATCATTGCAGAAAGTCATGTTAATTTCTTTTGGAAAATTCTCTTATGGAAAAAGCTTCGTTAAAATAAACTACCTACTCTACCATCATCCCTGCAGGCTTGTCTGTCAAATGGGATACAAACAGAGCAGAAATAAAATTCAGAAATGTTGATATTAAATGTATATTTGAAAAAATGTTTAATTAGAAAATACGGTGTAAATTTTCTGGGCTACTATCTTGTCCCGCTGAGAAAATTGCATTAATTTATTCAATCCAGGGGCACACTATATTACACCAGTGATTTACAGGAAAATTTGACTCGTTCCAGGGGAAATGGTATAAAGGGATGGCAGAAAAATAATATTTTGCAACATTTAAAATTTATATTTACTTAAGATTTCTTAACAACTAATTCAAGATAGTAATGGTAATTGATGTTGGCTTGTGCTGTGAGTCATGCACAGCTTGTAAAATCTGGCATGATCTACTCACTTGATTATACTACATTCTTAATCTAAGATAACATACTTCAAATTTTTCTCAAAATTCCACTGTGAAGTAGATAAAATTCAATGTATTCAACATATATTTTATCATTATATTTTTTATAATAAATGAACACTTACTCTGAAGTTCATCTTCACACATCCTCCAGGAACCCCTGTTCTTCTATGAAAATATTTCTATTATTTTTTTTCAAATGCGTCCTGTTTGTCCTAGTAAAATGTTATCACAAAATCAACCTTTGCACTATTTTCCTCTAAATTTCTGACAACCTGCACTTAGGATTTTATATGTGAAAAGATATTTTAAATGTATCCTGGTAACAACTACCTCACTAAAATTATTCCAAAACAAAATTAATGGCATATACAGACATATCTTAGGTTAAGTACAAGCTGTTGCTAATGACATATAGGCAAGCGTAGCTATCTCTTACATAATATCATAGTACTCCAGGTGGATCATTCATACTTTGTAAATATCTCTGAAGCAACCCTCCAAAAGTTTGTTTCAGTAAATATACATTTTAGGCTTAGAGCCTTGTTGTTACATTATGGTGTTTTTTTTCCCAACCATAGAGGTTTTAAAAAACATTTTCTCTGAAATTAATATCATACCATAACTAACCTTTAGATTCTATGCCAGTTTTTTTCAACAAAACAAACAAAATCATGAGAAAGTCAAAATCTTCCTAAAAGTTTTACTCTTTCCACCCTACGTCTTCAAGATCTTTTGTCTTGGACTCAACTCCCAGGAAGCAGGAAGACAGATTTCACTGGGAACCAAACAGACAGACACAGCATTACTAATGCTTGTGACAACGGCTACTACTGCTCACAGCTAAAGGTGACCTGCTCTGACCTGTGCAGACACGAATGAAATCCAAAATGGAGGAGGATGAGGGTGTCCACTTGTTACACAGACGAGGATTCTGGGTCAGGGATACTCTCAGGAAAAGCACCTCAACTAAGACATAGAGTTGTAAAGGGAGTGATGCAGTGACAGCAATAAAGTCTGTTTGCTCTGTAGATACCTGGGCTCTGTCCTGACGTATAAATGATCACCCTCGGTGTCTACTGCAGCCCCACCTGTTGGGAGTACAAATGAAATCGGTTTATATGTTAAAGGACAATCGGATGATGCAGTTCTGTGGAGGATTTTAAAATGAAAAACCCAATTATGAAATCAGTGTAATCCATGATGGATATGAATGATTTCTTGCAGCTTTTCCACATTCTCCACTCATACCATACACATAAACAGAGTCCTTAATTCCCACAAGTGGCTGGTTGAGATTTTACACATAGCTGTGACAGTTCTTTGCCCCGTGGATTTTTATTTGTCCTCTGAGAAACAGTTTGGTGCATTCTTCCTAGAAGAGGTACTATGTCTTCTTACTATACTGTACAACGATAGTACTATTTTGTAATTTTGTGAAATAAGTTGAAATCTTATGTCTACAAAAAGAGCCCACACACACATGGGTGCTTATAACAGCTTTGTTTGTAATTTCTAAAAGTTGGAAGCGATAACCACATCTTTCAATAGGCAAATGGCTGCATAAACAATGATTATTCCAGACAATGGAATATTACTTAATACTAAAGATAAATTAGTTGCTGATCATAAAAGTCAAAGCCACAGAGTATGCTGAAATGCACAGCAGTAGAGAGAAGCCAATCTGAAAAGCTAACATCTGATAGCTACTGTGTGGCAGGCGAGAGGAGCATCTATGGAAAGAGTAAATGATCTGTGATTGCCAATGATTAGGAGGAAGGAAGGCTGACTTGGAGGAGCATGGGGATCAGTTTAGCTCCCCCAAACAATTTTGTAAGGTATTATATGGTGGATGTGTATTTCAAAACTACATACTCACAGAGTACACTTGCTATGATGGTGTTGGTTTGTCCACCATGACAGATGTTTCACGAGCGTATGGGACACCAATATCAGAGAGGCGGTAGATGGGTGAGAAGTGAACCAACATGGAAATGCTGTACTTCCTGCTGACTTTTCCTGTAAAGCCAAAGGTTTTACAGCATCAAATCCATTAAAATGCAAATAAGCTAAAATAACAAAAGGACATATTACACTAAATGTAAACTTACTTCTCAGCCAAACACTTTACATCTAGATGAGTATTGTGCCATTATACCACTGCTGTATCTCAGGAGCTTCTGAAAACATCACTACAAGTGAGTTTTAAAGCTTTGCTTTTTAGCACATATGACTTAAAAAGATTACTATTCATTTGGCTACTTCATACATGACTGTAAATTCTCCTCTAGTAGCTGTTCTTCTAATAGTTTATTCCTCCCCTGCACCTGTTTTAATATTCCATGTATAAGAAGAAAAAGACAATATTTGTCTTTCTAAATCTGATTTAATGTAACAATGCCTAGTTTCACCCATTTTCCTTCGATTTTTAGAATCATTAGTTTGCATGTTATATAGAATGTTTATTATTATTTTGCACTTTCCTTTGTGTGTGTGTTCAGAAGTAGCTATTTATTTGCTTCTGTGATATACCATAAATTATTCCAAAGCTTCCAAAATTCCAACATAAGTAAGATGCTATTTCACATCAAAATCAAACAGCAGTGTTGTTATACCCAGACTGTATACAATTAATAAAATAAAGGAGAACATAAAAATAGGCAAAACATTTCAAGAAGACATTTTATAAAACAAGATAAAAACAGCTAAGTACAAAAAAGTAGTTTTAGACATGAAAAACATTCTAATACAAAATCAGGTCATACATGACTTGATGCTTTAAAGGGATATGAGGAGAGTATGATGGTACTTAGACTTACCAGGACATTGGTCATGAAAGATGATGGAACCCCTCTGAAAAACAGTTTGACTATCACTTTTAAATAGTGCTGGACACTTCCATAATCACATGAAATTAACTCACATCTAGTTCTTTAAAGCTTATAATTCAGTGGAGAATAATGAACAATTATTTATAAAAAGAATAAAGGAATTATGAAATATGTACAAAGGCAATGATGAAATATGTACAAAGGCACAAAATTCTTGTCTTCTATATTTATTCAGAGACAGAAATACATACCTACAGAAAACAGTTTTAGAATATTAGTACAATTTTTATTAATACAAGCCAAAAATTTAAAGCCACCTAAATGTCCCACAAAATCAGAAGACAAACTGTAATGAATGAAGTAAAATGAAAGATACTGTGGCTTTTTAGCTGAATCAACTATGATGAATGTACAAGATTATTAAAGGAATATATCCATACACATGTGCAAATGCATATAGAACATTATCACCCATGTGTAATGTGTATGTGTGCATATATATATATATATATATATATATATATATATATATATGCCTATATATACACATATATATATGGTGACATTTCAAGTTCTAAGTAAAGTTCTAAGTAAATAGCTACTGGAATAAATGTAGCAGTATCATTGATGGCAATGGTTACATTGGGGAAATTTCAAGTTTATTGGGTATTATAGAATATAAAATGTACTACAAATTTTTTCTCTTTGGGATGCTAAAGAATGAACTCAGAGTATGTATGTCCAGGCAACAGCTGTAACAAGAAACTACACTACAAGCCCCTGAAGGTATTAAAAAGTTTAAATTATGCTTAAAGATACTTTGACAGATAATACTGTTATAGGGGAACAAAGCTCACTCACAACCTGAAAGATACCTGAAACATGAGTTCATGTTCTCTAAAATCAAAGAATGAATTTTAGGAGTGATGGAGGTTAAGAGTAGGGAAAACTTTATTGAGAGAGGAAGCTTCTGCTTGAGAGAGACAGAAAGGGGACTCCAAGGAGTGACCAGCCCACCTCACTTCCCAGGGGCTTTTATGGAACAAAGCCAGGAGGTGAGGGGAGATTAAGGTAGGACAAAATTACAGTCAACCAGTAACACTGCAAATACAGTGGCTTAGGTAACATTGGTACCGTGAGAAATCACAAAATGGACAAAACCATGGTCAATCAATAAGATTACAACAAATGTAGTTGCTCAAGTAATGGCGATTTAATAGCGATCCAATGAGAAATCAAGTCATGTAACAAACATATAAGAATTCTTACTCTGGGGTCTTTTTCAGGAGAGTTGGTTTAAAACCTGGCCCTCCATCCAGGGAGGCTAGTGCCTACTTAGAATATCAAACTCTCTTGTTTTTCCTAGGGAGACTGGTACATATTTAGAATATCAGACTGATGCCCACTTAGAATATCACTGCTGTTTATCCTACATGGGTGGGGTAATTTTCTTCTTGGGCAACATTAACCTCCAAATTGGCTTCTCTGTAGGCTTTTCCAGGGCCAGCATGTCTGCCTGCCAGATGTTTGTCTACTTGTAACAATATAACTTTAAAATACTGTCATATCCTCTTAAACTGCTTTCTATGTAACAGTCATTATTTTGATAAGTGAATTGCATGATGTTATTTGAAAGTGTTGCTTTTAATTTCAAAATCCTTGTCTGTTAATTTGAAAACTGTAATACATGTGTACAAAATGGTATAAGCCTATAACTCAAAAATTTCTTGTTTTCCCCCTCAGTATAAACCACACATGATTCAGGCTTCAGTGTATCCATGTGTACAGACTATTTTAAATTTTGTTCTGACAGTCCATGTTTTTGTTGATCATTTTGTAAAGTTTACTTCACTTTTAAGACATGTTGCTTCAGTTCAGTTATCGCTGTAACTTTTTGCTTGCATGAGTTTTTCAACTGCTTTCTAGCCAGTGTCATAATTCAAAGTGATTCAGCCTGTTCTCCCACCTAAAAGTCAGATTCAGCCAGTGTTATGGAGAGGTCTAGATGTCCCGATACTCAGGCAGTCACAGGTGGGGCTTTTCCAGAGGTGACTGAATTTAGAGTGTGTGATTGATTTATGGTTCCAGGCTAGGCTTGCCTGGAGGGCACTAGGATTAAGGGTGTTTGTGCTACTGGCCCTTCATAGCCTGAATAAGGTGAAAGGAGCAGAAATACATTATTAAATCCCTCCTTTATTCTTTTGCCACCTTTGATCTGCCATAAACTCTTGCCCCTCTGCTACCCTACCTTGGAGCCAGCTGATTATGGGCTGAAGCCTCTACACACTGGTAGTTTAATAAATCCATCTCCTTTTAACTTTGGGAGTCAGGTATTCTTTTTTCTCAGCAGAGAGAGAACTAACACAAGCCCATTATTTTTTGCATGTGTATGTGTTAGAGGTCATACATGATATGCATTCATGTAAACTGACATATGTGTGTATTCAGCATCACATAAACATATACATGCATTTGTATATACCATCAAGTTCTTACAGCACTTTTGTCTTCTGGATCCTAGCTACCAATTTTTCTTCCTTTGATTAAGTTACTGGATAATTAAAACCCCATTTCCTCTTTAAGGTTCCTCTCCATATGGAAGCCTATTCCACTGCCACCATTCAAAGGTCGCCAGTACAAGGGATCTGACTGCCCTATGATAACGCTTGAAATGCAGATGGGATGTCTACTGCTTGCCCAGGTAGGTGTTAAGATCTGCAAAGGTCATGGTCCTCAGGGTCTTTCATCTTATATTCATACAGCCAAATACATTTGCTCAAGTGTGTTCTGTGTCATCTGCACTGGACTATGTTACTCGTTGGAGATGCAGCTGCTTTGTGTCCACATAAAGCACCCCTAGTACCGAAGAACGCCCCAGCACATGCAGATAAAACACCCGCATTAGAACAGCGACATCCTGAACTGCAAGATCTGAAGTGTCAATCAAAACATTTGCAGTACAAACAAAGACCACGCTCTCCTCAGTCTTTTAGCTGATATGTGGGGAAATCATTTCTTCTCAGGAGCATAAAACATACTGGGCCACTGTCGCACCATTATTGCTTACACATGTAAACTAAGTGTATGTGTAATCAATATTCTTCAAAGGGAATATGGCGATTTGGGGTAAATAAGTATTTTCAAAAAAATAGGCCAAGAATTTTTCTCAGTCAAATATTTCTGTATTTATAAAACCTGATAAGATTCTCAAAGCAAGTCTGGCCATCAATCTTCCTCACTGGCAGTTCTTATATAAATTTAAAATTGCGGACTCAATTTAAGGTTTGCCTTAAATGCCTGACTCTTGTAATGTGAAATAATCTACAAAAAATGTATTTACAAAGAAATTACTGTGGTATTTATTCAGAAACATGTCTAAATAAATAATGTAGTTCAAAGGCTGTTCTATATGTTTTCTTGCTGTAACATTATTATTTATTAGCAAAAAGCCTAAAATGTGTCAGAATTATTTTTATATAAAGACTTGATATTTTCATTTTATCTAAAAAATCCATATAGTAAATTAGAAGCCACATATTTAGAGATGAACGTACTGATGGTCAGAAAGCAATTTGACTTGCTGGTTACAAGTGGTGTCCAGACCTAGGAAAAAGAGGCTGTTTACTGAGAGCAGATTTTCTAGAAAGGACTTTTCACAGCTCAGGATGGTGACAGTGACAATAGATAGCTATAAATACAGAGGTCCTCTGTGTTTAGTGTGTGCATACATGTGTTCATAGCATTGATAGTCACGTTTTATAGATCACATAAATCACACGCACTGTATTTTTCTGGAGCTGCTCTTACTAGGGCAGCCTACATTCCTGTCAGACATGAAGGTGAACCGAATGCATGAGCCCACTGGTCAAGCTGACACTAAGTACCAAGTACTGTCTCCAGACAGGCACTGCACCGGCTCTTAAAGACAGTCTCTACGTGCACTGAGAGGGCCTTTGCTTTAAAGGGCTGAGATGCCTGGGCGAAATGACAGGTGAGGGGGTCTACTTTAAAGTAAATCCTGAAATTCAGTGGATAAAGAATGATTCTTTACATAGGAACAGCAAGTAAGAGCCAACACTGTGAAGAAAACACTGAGGCCAAGACCCCTGAGGGGAAGAGAGGCTTTTATTTCTCACTAAAGAAAAGGCAAATGCAGTTTCTGAAGTAAACATAATCCTAGTTTACTTTTGGAATGGAAAATAAAAGTTGTGTTTGAATTCATTGGTCTAGGAAATATAACCATTTCTGTGAAACATGTTAAACGATTGCTTGTCTTGATATTGCACAACGGGAAGTGGAAATGGCAGTGCCAGAAAGGTAACGCCTGGCCAAAGGGAACATGTGTGAATCCCCATTGTCTTCTGGTGAGATCAGGATTTCTTTGGGGAAGAATGAAGGTAGAAGTTACAGTCTTGGAGGTAGGATCCAATGTAACATACTTAATTGGTCTCACCAACCACTCTCTCTTAACTGGTAGCCATTCAAGAGAAAAATACTACAGAAAATACCACAAGTGATAAAACAGATGACTAAGTGTCTGAGGCGGCACCTCTGTGATGGCCTCAGCTGTGGCACTGATTCAGAATGTTCACCCTTCATCGCCATGTTGACCTGGAGGAAGATCCAGAAGTCACAGGGTACCAGAGGCAGCAATGAACGGGGTGAAGACACAAGTTAGTGTGTTATTTGTGAGAACCCTGTACACATGTGTGTTGAATAAGGACATTGAGCAGCTGCAACTCAGTTAAAGAGGATCACAAAAGTAATTTCCAGAACTGTTTCCGGAGTTAAAGAATGGTGGGGTGACTATGGATGGTGGAAAGAAGAGGAAGTATTCTGAGAGGGGTTAGTAGCAAATGTCTGTGGGAGTAATGGTATCTTAAAAATCTTCCATGTACATCTTAGCCTCATCTCTGACTTGAGGAAGGAAGATAAGGGCTTCTGGAGCTTTGGAAACATGCTGGGAGGGTGATCCTTTGTGTTAACTTCTATCTTCTGGTCTTAATGTTGACAACAAAAGTGGAAGAAAAAGTTTGACTCAAATTGATAAGAAGTGATGACAAGGGAAGAAAACTGAACTAGGAGAAGAAATGGTTGTAAAATTGCTGCTACCCAGCTGCCAAATACCACGAAATGATTTCAGCTAATGCTGAAAAACCCTCAGAGATCAAAAGATGATGTGCTTTACAGAAGACAGAAGAATGAATAAAAATGGTCAATTTTACACAGCGTTTTATAATAGCTATAAGATCTTGATGTTGGACATGTTTTAAAGTGTGGGAGTAAATGTTCTTATCCTGTTTGACCCAGCTGGAGCTACTGGCTCATAGACTGATATTTATGTATACATGTTGGTGTATATGTATTTATTTGAAAAAATACTAAATTTGTCATTCAGTATCTGTTATATGGTATGTGGATTACATTTTTGCTATCCTTCCACTAAAAAATGTTTTGGTGATCATCCCAATTTTGACTAAAATTTAAGCATAAATCATTGCAAAAGAGCAGAGAACTGAGGTAACCAAAGTATTAAAATGTTGTAACTCAGAAATCAAAGTAAAATATAGCTAATTGAGAATTCACTAAATCAAAAAACTATATACATTCTTTTTTCCAAAGAATGGATAAATAACTACATTCACAAATATGCAAAATTTGTTGTTTCCTGTACAAAATACAGATTAATTAATATAGTATCAGCTCGTGTTTTATATCCATCAACAATATGAGAACTGATAGTACAAAAATGTTATAAGTGAATGTTCTAATCAAATTATGGAGTGTGCACCCCGATGGTGAAGAGGTCTCATCCTTCCTACAATGTCACCAGTATACACGTGCAATGCCTGGGTTTCTAGAGAAGATCATCCGCATCCTCAACTGTCAGCCGCCTGTGCTGGGTCGCTTCACCCACTACAAATTCTTTTTCACAGATTTAGAATACTCCATTAACCTTGAATTTTACTTTTTCTGCCGTTAGATTAGTTAGCACTGAAATCGAATATTTCACAAAGATTTTGCATTAATAGAATAGGAACCCGGTGAATATTCCTTGAAACCAGCAAATCAACACCATCCAAGTAGGATTTGGTAGTGAGGAAGGAGCCCTGATGACATCACTTGGGCAGCATTCGGAGGAAGCCTACTGAACACGCAGCTAATGCTGTGGCTCAGAGCAATCCGATCCCCTGTAAAATTTCAGCCACCATGATTCAGGAGACTCTAAAACAAAAATTTTCTATCATGGCACTTTTCAGAAATGATGTGTGCATTCAGGAACAGAAGTTTTGGGGGTTCTCCAGGGAATGAGAATTAATAAGAGATATGTATCCTGCCACTGAGTAACTGGTGTATCTGTGACTTGAATCAATCCTTTATCAAGTCCAAATTTCTATTTGTCAAATATAATTTCTAAGTGATGCTGATGAGCAAACATATCCACGTTGTCCATTAGAAGACCTATAATGTCTATGCTGTTCCTTGTGTCAGCCCAAGAATATACCTTGGTTTTCTTGATATGATCAGAAACTCTAAAAAGCCTTACACTATAATAATCTCACCCCACAGTGTACTGTGTCAGCACCATAGAACTGGGTGGTATGAAATACACAGTAAGAGGAAGCAGGAGTCCAAACACAAATATTAGCACTAAAAATAATTCACAAAGGGCCAGAGATATAGCTCAGTGGTTCTGGTGCCTGCCTAGTAAGTGCAAGGTCCCTAAGTCATTTCGATTCCCAGTAACCACGTGCAATAAGGGGTGTGGTGGCTTATCCCCACCATCAATCAGTACCACATACTACAATGCTGGGTGTGCTGGCTCACACCTGTCATCCCAGCACTCTGGGGGTCAGAGGCAGGAGGAGTGCTGAGTTCGAGCCTTGCCTGGGTTACATAATGAGCTCAGGGCCAGCCTGAAATACAAAGTGAGACCCTGTCTCTAAAAAATAAAACAAAATGAACAAACAAAAACAATTCAAAATAAAATCATTTCATCTGACTTCTTGTAGCAAATGCTCAACACCAAAATTGAGAAATTGGAATTTATCTGATTATGTTATAATTCTTACATAATGCTAAAAGTAATTATTCTGTTTGTTGACTAGTTCATAGAAAAAGCAAAGTCATTAAAACTTAGAGAATGACTTCTCTAGGGCCAAGTGGAGGGAAAGCAATTTAAGCATAAAATTAAAATTTTCCTTAAATAGACCATCCTCACTTCTCTAACCCCATAAGGTCCATTTCAGTTGACTCCCAAAGTCTTTAGGTGGTCTTAAATACACAGCTTTCCTTTGGATCCAATCATTATTTTCTCTGCCCTTAATGGACTACAGAAAAAGGGCCTCCTTACCTGTTCTTTTTTGCTTCAACAGATTACTACTGCACAGGATTTCTCCATTCTCCAAGGATTATTCCATTTATATTGCAGTGACTTGTTCAAAATAAATCATTCATAAGAACCACTTTATTTCTTTTTCAGGTAATAAAGTAGGAATTTCGCCAGAGAAGGCAAAATCACTTTTTTCCTGATTCCTTAAATTCAAATAATAGGCTCTGTGGGTGCCTCTATCACAGAATGGTTCGTTTAGAAAGGAAATCTTCTGTGGTGTCTTGCTAAGCCCTGGAATAAAGTCTTTTCACAGGGTTGCCATGGTAACATGCAGGCATCGTCTGTCTTGCTCGCATTGAAAATTCTTCTCTGATATCTTCCATATGTGCATTTATTTTTTTTCACACTTTGTATAACCCTAACCTGTGCTGCATTGGGTAAAAGTCATCAAGCTCAGCTTGCAATTATGCTGCCTAAATTAACTGATTAAAAACACACCATCATAATAAGAATCTAGAAACTTCATGGAAGGGGATGGGAAAAGAACCCCAAAATCGGTCACACTGTGTACTTTAACATGAAGTGGAATTTTAAAATGATGTGCAGTTCATCTGTTTGGCTTAGATTTTATGCAAAAACTATCCACATAAAAGTTAGGAAAAATAATAAGATCATGTGGGAGAGAATAGTTAGAAATGGATGCTCTTGCTACTGCTGTTGCTTCTGTATCAGGTTAGTGACCAATAGATGAACACTGCTAACAAAGGCTTAGTTTGCATGACAGACTGTGTCAAGGGATTTGACACATTTGTCCTTGATTTTTTTACTAAAATTGTTCTGCATAATGAACATTATTATTATTTTCCAAGAAAAAAATGAGCTTTAAATATTTAGTTCATGCCCAATGTTACACTGTGGAGCTAAAATTTCAGAGAACTCATGTATGACAGATATTGTGAAATAGGAGGGAAATGTTCAAAAGGAAAGAGAAAAGGGAGGTAGGGGGTAAGTAAAGACAGGAAAGAAAAAAATGTGATGTAAAATAAAAGAAAACAAAGCTTATGTATATAGGGGTGGAGAGTTGTAGGGAGGGCAGGGTAATGGGAAAAAATGAAAAGTCATAATGTACTGATATGCTCAATGTCGATTGTGATCATATTCTATATATAAAGTGTACCAATAAAATCAATTTAAAAATACAATAAATAAAATCCCCAAGAATTCTGATTCCAAAAAGTCCACTTTAACCTTCCTGCTGTGCTTCCATTGTAGAAAGATTCTGAATGTCATCTCCTCCCATCATTTCCTGTGTGTCCTTAATGCAAGAATTGCCTCTGACACCAGAAAAGAGTTACTTCTCAGAAACACAGTTGCAAAATGAGGCCAAAAGAAATGCCATGTCCAATTTAAGAATCTGTACTTTGAGCATTTCATTAGATCCTATTTCTTTGTAACTAACGTTGAATGTTATTTATCTGTTTTATTGAGACAGGTCTCGCTCTTGTTCAGACTGGCCTTCGGCTCACTGTGTGGCACAGGATGGCTTCCAACTCATAGTAGTCTTCCTGTCTTAGCCTCTGGAGGGCTGGCATTATGTGTGTGTGCCATCCTGCCTGCCTATAATCTTGAATATTTTGACAAAAGTTATAAATAGCAGCTGAACATACTACTAGGGATTGTAGCTTTACATGTGTATCTTCTTGAAGATGCACTATTCACATCATGAGGACTTCTGGTGACTCAACTTAATCTGTCACAAGAGATCTGTCCTGCCTCCTTTTCTCAGGAAGGTTCCTCACCTCCTAATATATGTGTTTGCTATAGTAGACACTACAGTGTTCAGCCCAACCCCTTCTTTGGGGCAGACACGTGCCCCAGCTGCCAGGAAACTTGGCACTTGTTGGATTACAGCTTCAACTGTCAGTTGGAGTTGCTTTTGTCCAAAGAATTTTCTTAGCCTGGAGTTGGACACACACCTGGCATCCACCAGAGTCTAGTGATGGAGGGTCTCAAAGTTTTCGCTAACTCCAAGGCACTGTGTGGTCCTCTGAGTTCCTTTGCACATCTACAAGAACAATTCGCCAGCATCAGGACAGAAGATGAATGTGATTGGATGGTTATACACATTTTTACATTTAAATTGTATATCTAATCACCTACTTAACCACAGTTTTAGCATTCTTATATTTTTACCATAAATTTTGATATTTTTAACATAATACTGGAGCATGTAACAATGAGATATATTGCTTTAAATATTGCATGAACTATTATAAGTGAAATACACAATATATGCATAGATGTTTCTTTAAAATTAGAAAGGAAATGGCAGAAAATATTTTATTCATTTGCCTAGGAAACAAATGTAAATGTTTTTCCTTTGTATTTTGACCACAAAAGTCTTTTGATCAATTTGACTTTATATTCTGAATTTCAATCATCATAAGAACAGTAATGTTTTATGAATCTGTTCTGAATTTTATAATTTCATGTTAAAAGATATTAAAAATAGTTTGAGTCATTCCTATATAACTTTGTAGTGCACCTTGAATTCTCCAGGAATGCATACATTTTATATTGAAAGTTTTAGTATGCAAAAGTTATAAAGACTAATATTTCTAACAAAAGAATTAATTAAATCAGAAATTTCCTTATTAAAATTTCTCTAAGCCTCATTAACCAAACAGTATGATTTGTTAATCAGATTAATTGAGAGTTACCATTCTCTGTGGACCTAAAGTGATTCTTGTCACCCTTGGAAGTTTCACTACAATGTTCTGGAAGAAGCATACATATGGTATATATATCTCTATCACAGCATAAAAAACAAATAATTTTACTCTATGACTCCTATTAATTTTATGTTTCTACTATTAATTCTGTTGCCAATTACTCTCTACCATAATTATAATTTTATTTTTTGTCATGAAAATGTATTATTTGTCTGTATTTTTTACCTAATTCAAAATAAAAACTGGTAGGATTAAAATGATAGGAGAAATGATACTTATTACTGGAGAAAAAATTAAACATGTTAATGAAGTTTAGCTTTTTATCCGATAGAGCTAAGTTTTGTTTTACAAGACCTATTCCCATAATATCTCTTAACTTACCATTCTTAATAATTTATTATATCTTGAGTTCTTAATTTCTGTGGTTTTCCTTTTTAAATAGTTTAATTATAACATTTGACGTTATAAAAACTTGCAGAATTTTCAGTATTTCATAACAGTACTATATCAAAGACTATCTGAAATTCAATTAAATTACTATTAAAGTTCCAAGAAAAGTTTCATCTATATCTGAGCAAAATAGTCTAAAACTGTTTGTATAAAGATAAATAGGCAGAAGAGTCAGCCTGCCCTAAAATATATAATCATTACATATACAAAATATGTATTAATAACAAATTCTCAAGGCAAATTAAATAAGAAAAATATGGCTCACTGCTCACATAAATGGCAGGATTTATTTTGAAGTGATCACAATGAAAGTTAAACCATGGGAAGCTTGAACATCTTCCAAAAATTACTGTACCTGACTTGCATTCATCTCAACTATTATGGAAACTTCAGAAATTTTGTGCATGTGAATCCTTCAACCAGCTTTCTATTTAAAATCTATTAAACTGGTTAGAGACTCAGTTACTAGGGCCAAAGATGCTATCTGAGACTGTTAGTGTCACTGTCAAGGGGGGAGAATTTCATGATCCCTTGAGTAGACTGTCGAGATGAGAGATTAGATATATAATAAAATGTTAAAGAAGGGACAAAGTGTTCTTATACATGGATTGTGGATTGTGATGGGAAAAATTCTGGATTCTGGTCTGGAACATGCAACATTCAGTTAATGGTTGGATTTGTTAACTTGATATAAATCGAGGAAGAAGTAAGTTTCAAAGTAGTCACATGCTTACTCCTATGTGTCAATTACACTTGAAATTCTTTTCAGATAAGCAAGTATAAATGCTTTGAAAAGAGTGATGAAGACAAATTCAGACTTCAATTTCAAGATGAAAATATAGAATACTCATTGTGCCATAAAGCTTGAAATCCTAAGTCACAACTGAAATTATAGGATAAGAGAGAGATTGCTCTAAAATATAAGGAGAAAATTATCAGAATCTGCCTAGTGCATAGGAAACAGAGAAGTATCAGAATGATTGTAAAGCAGATATCACTGTTAACAAAACTGCTTAAAGATGAAGTAAAATGAAGACAGGCTCATTTATCATTGATGAAATTAAGACCCTAACTGGCAATGTTAGCATTCTTTCACTTTAACAGATTGTATGCACAGATAATAATACATGTAATCATTTCAAAGTATTTTGGTAAAAAGGAAATTTAAAAGTGGTAATTGGAAGAGAAAGCATGATCAGAGAAAACCATGCTAAACCTTTTAGTTGTTATGATCCAGCATAATGGAAACATTGATAAGTCAGAAAATGGAGAGGACACAATGAAAAGTTGGTAGGAGGCCTAGAATAAAAGACATGGGAATGAAATAGAGAGCACGAGGGACAGTATCAGTGTTCACTGTGGCTGATAAATAGGACATGGTGTAGAATCAGAGAGCAGAGAAAACAGGCCTGATGCTGGTAGGTAACCAACATTAACAACTTTCCAGTTTGCAGCAAGTTCAAGATTGTTATATTTATAAGACTGTAATAAGAAATAATGCCAAGACTTGAGAGTTTGATTTGGTGTTAGAGGTAGGAAGAAATTGGGGTAAATAACTAGAGCTAAAGATTAGGAAAATAAGGGTAGTAAGAGATATGTCAATAGAGTTCTAGGTAGTTCTTGCCTCAAGTTAAAGTTTCTTATGTTAGTAATAACCAGGGGAAAAAAAATAACAAAGAGAATCTTGCTTATGCGGTTGAGTTTCACCATGTAAATACACCTAAGGCAGTTAACACCTACTGGAAGTTAAATGATAGTATATGTTACAAACTATGAAAATAAAACTACGGAAGGATTAATGCAGAACTATATGTATAGGCACTTGTTTGAATAAATATAAAATAAATAATACAATAGATTTCAACAAGTACAAAGAAAAAAAGGATTAAGAACATCTGTTGAACTAAAAGAGATTCAAACTATGAAACATTTCACATCCACTGCTTTGATGATTTTTAAATTTTCCATTACAAATAGACTGTATGACCACAAGCAATTACTTTTTTATGATCTTAGTATCACCAAGACTTTCACTAATGTTTCTGTGTGATCCACTAAAGTTCATCTCAGCTCACCAGATGCTAGCTTTGCAGGAGGAGGGCACACACAAGATCATTCACATGCATAGCTCACAGTAGGGTTTGTCCCCTGGGAATCTAGGGCAATGCTGATCTGATGGGAACTGGAGCTTTGGAGTAAGGTGAGCCACAGGGAGCATTTGAAAATAAAGCTTTACTTGGTTGTCAACTCTGCGGCTCCTACTTGGTAGCCAGATCCACATCCTAACAGACCACAGACCATACCTGTTCATGGCTGGGTGTAGGTTATATAAAAATATTATTTTTCTCATTTCACAGAAGGAAAACTTATAAATTACAGTGTTTAAATAATTTTTGTTCTGTTGCACAGTACCTGGTGGTCAACGGACTCTGACTAAAGGTCATACATTGATATACCACAAGATGTTTTATCCCAACATATATCACTCCAGATTGAGCCTTCAAAGCAGAAAAATAAAAATTTCCTCTTTAGATCTAAAGATCGATATTTAGAAGCAGAGTAACATGTCTTATAATATCTGACTGATATCCAGTATAAACTATATTTGAAGTATTATGAAGTGTTTTATTGTTTTTGTTTATTTATTTATTTATTTATTTTTTGAGACAGGGTCTCGCCTTGTAGTTCAGGCTGGCTCTGTGCTCACTATGTAGTCCAGGCAAGCCTTGAATTTAGCAATCTTTCTGTCTCTGCCTCCCCAGTGCTGGGATTACAGGCGTGAGCCACCACGCCCAGCTATGAAGTGAGTTTTAAATGAAGCTACTATGTATAAAAACCTTCACACAGTCTCTAGAACTGTAAGCACTATATAAATTTTAGCTAAATAGTTGTTTTAATTTATATCATAATTCCATAGTGCTCAGACATTTGGCTTTTTAAATAGATAATTTGATTTATTTTTATTTTAATGTCCACATGAGAAGAAATTGCAGTGAATATCCAACAATAAACCAAGACATAATTAAGCAGACACTGTAAGTGCAAAGTATCAGGAGATTATAGATGAGAGACTCCTTTTCCCTTGAGTATCATGAGTTAATGAGGTATAATTTTGGTTAATTGTAAAGAAATAAAATAATGAATAAAGCCAAAAAAAGAATATTTCATACTGATGTAAAGCCATAAAATGCCAGTTACATAATAAGTTCTGCAATCAACATTTACAGAACAGTTCTTCACAATTTCTTAGATTATTACAAGTCTTGTTTAGTCAAATACTTAACCTGTCATTGACTGTGAGATTTTTAACAAAAATTTCTCCAAGAAAAGCTGGTATTTGCACATATCTCTTTCCCCCTGCGTTTGGGTGTACGTCGTTCATGTCTGTGTGGGGACTGGTCATGTCTATCAAAAGGCTACAACTGTGAATACTTCTGTGGTTTGCTTCTTCACAAATAAAACAAGAGTATTTCACATTTTTTCTAACTTCTCATTATTATTATGCTATTTTATTAACTTTTCTTATCCATTCATTCATTCATTCATTTATTTATTTGCTTGTTTGCTTGCTTGCTTTTTATATAATAAAGGGATTTCTGAGCCAGCATCCTTGAGAAGATAAGAATTATTTTTAAGTCGGCCTATTTTTCTTATCATGATAGTGGGAAAATTAGAATGAATGAGTCTCTTTTTGACTAAAAATAAAAGACCTCTAAAAGGCTGCATACTTACAGTTTTGAGAAATGTGGAAATGCATTAAAACCTTTTTTCTTAGAGTAACTAAAGTCAGATTTAATTGATGGGAGAATTTAGAGACATGCTTTGCACTGACCAAATTGGATTACAATATTGCAAAACTTAGCAGAATTCTGCCAGTTCTGATTCAGAATAACCTTGACATCTTGATTTTCTGCTATGCATTCAATGTTAATTATTCAAGGAAATCTCACATAATTATATTTAGACTGAATTACATTATAAAGAAACCAGGTTGTTTGAATAAAAGGGCTCATAATTACTTCACAATTTAAATTTATGGCTACCATATGGCCATATAGGAAATATAGTTAATTTAATCTTTAAATTAAATTTTTGATTGGTAAATGTAATCATTTTATAGCACTAAAAGTCTTGACCTAAGTTTTGTCATATTGACCCATAATACTTCAAGAATTGACTTGTAGTTATTGAAAGCTCTTCATCAATAATATTCTCCCATTTTCAAAACTCCTTATCTATGACCAACTTCCTCCACTAAATCACATAAATGAAAATTATTCCATAATTTTTGTTATTGTCTACAACATCTGGTGGAGAAGATGAAAGAAACTGAAGTCTTTAATTTAGAAATTTTGAGAAACTAAAGACAGTTATGCTCTCTAAAACCTGCGATTCTCATTATCATCTTATTGCAGCATCATGGAAGCTGTAAAGGGTTTTACCTCCAGTCTCTTCTAGGTTCACCCTCATTTAGGGCCTCGCAGCAATGTTAACTTTTACTGTTTTCTCAACTCCTTTCTTTCCACTTCTCTTACTTTCAATTCTACACTCATAACTGTTTGGAAATTAAGTTTTGAAATATGGTGTTAAGAATTCTTACCATTAAAACTAAATTGAAGCCGGGGGTGGTGGCTCATACCTGTAATCCCAGCACTCGGGAGGCAGAGGCAGGAGGATTGCTGAGTTCGAGGCTTGCCTGACTACATAGTGAGCTCAGGGCCAGCCTGAACTACAAAGCGAGACCCTGTCTCAAAAAAAAAAAACTAAATTGAAGAAATTTAATAAATAAATGGAAGACTCAATACACAAGTATAATATGTCATAAAAATTAAATCACCTGCATGATTTTATATTTCAACATAAAAATAGAGAGTAATATTGAATTAAGCTCTGAGGGCTCTGAGTGGGAAAACTTTTTTTCCCATTTCCATCTATATTTGAGTCCTTGTCACTAGAACTGATTAATGCTGTGTTAATTTCTGTCCTTTATTAAATTTTGTCAGCAGAAATAAAGCAATGGGAATTTTATATCCTGATGTGTTTAACAGTTAATGAACCTGACTCATCCTTGCAAATGTAGAGTGCCACTTATTAGCAACTGAGGATAGTCTACCTTCTGCAATATAAATACATAGAAGAAAATTCTAGCAAGTTTCCTATAACTCAAAAGAACTTAAAAAATAAAGCTATGTGAGATAATTCATAGCTATTTCCTAATGGTAATATTCATCAGAGAACAGAAAGCATCAGTATTTAAAAATCCCAGGCTAAGTTCAATTTCTAAAACTACCACACACTAGTATTTGTGAACATTGATCTATTGAATGTATAGTCTGAGTTAGACACCAAGCAGCTCTCTCACTATATGACAGATACTGAGTCTATGTCCTGTAATAATCAAAGTGGAATTTGACAAGTGGCTGAGGTATGTTTATTCCCATTCATCTAATTCTGAGGAAAAACTAACATCTTTCTAAGGAAACAGGGCCGTCCTCTCCTGTCAAAGCAAATGGCTTTCCATGAAGATCTGAAACACAAAAAGAAATAAACAGTGAGCCACATGTTAATGGAAGCCAAGGCTCATAGCGACATACCATAGTGGTGACCAGACACTTCGTTTTACTGATAGGAACACATTCTTCAAAACCAAGGTTTTTTTTTTCTGTCTGATTTACTTTAGAGCCATTATCTTCTGTCATTTGTTGTCTAACGATATGTGAACTGGCCTTTTGCTTCATAGTATTGCATCCTTGCCGTGTGTCTGCAGCAATGATCATGCTGGGTTTGGATGTAAAGCTGCACTGGTCTCCCTGGTGGTGGAACCTATTAGTTCCCTCCGTGTGTGGCGTCCTGGAAAACACTGCCGGAATCCCCAGCTCCGCAGTTACCTATGGCCCGCTCTGTGTGCTTTCCTGGGTAGTATGACTGCTTATGACAGCGTGTTCCGTCCGTCAGTCTTACACGGTGTGTTTCCTCCTCTCTTTCACTTGGTGGTTCCACACTCCGGCTCCACTCAGAGCTGCTGGGCTCACGTCAGAGCATCACGCAGCATCTCCATCACTGCTCACTCAAGTACACGGTTCCCAGGTGCATTCGGAGCCTTCTAGGCTCTGCCTCCTGTATCCGAGTCCCCTCCAGCAAATGCACTCCATGAGGCCGGGCGTTAAGTACATGATATAAATAAACACATAGGAGACACCTGGAGGATATACTAATAAGTGAAATAAATAGATCATAGATAGGCCAATACCAGATCTTCTCTTTGATACGAACACCTGTAGATGCAAATGAGCTCTAGAAATTATAACTTTTTTTTTTTTTTTTTGAGACAGGGTCTCTCTTCATAGTTCAGACTAGCTCTGAGCTCACTAGGTAGCCCAGGCAAGCCTCAAATTCAGCAATCCTCCTATCTCTGCCTCCCGAGTGCTGGGATTACAGGCGTGAGCCACCACTCCAGGCACTGTGGTATGTGGTGCTGATTGCTGGTTGATTGCTGGTGGGCGTGAGTCTCCACGCCCAGCATTGTATGTGGTTACCGGGAATCGAACTCAGGACCTTGCGCTTGCGAGGCAGGGCCGGAACCACTGAGCTAACCCTCTGGCCCAGTATGACAGTTTTTATAGAGTGGGAAATTTCCATAGGAAATTTGGTGTGGGAATGAAATGAGGGGAAGGAATAAATATGATTCAGAAAGAAAATAAAACAGTATGAATAAAGGGGGTAGGGAGGTGTGGGTGGGTAGGGATATGGGTAAACATGAGAATTAACTTGCATCATATACTGGTAGAAATTCCCCAATATTATATATGATTGTGAGATGTATATAAATTATACCAATAAAGAATTCAATTAAAAAAATAAACACATAGGGCCAGAGAGTTAGCTCAGTGGTTCCGGCTCCTGCCTTGCAAGCGCAAGGACCTGAGTTTGATCCCCGGTAACCACATATAATGCTGGGCGTGGTGGCTCACGCCTGTAATCCCAGCACTCGGGAGGCAGAGACGGGAGGATTGCTGAGTTCGCGGCGCCTTGCCTGGGCACCATAGTGAGCTCAGGGCCAGCCTGAACTACAAAGCGAGACCCTGTCTCCAAAAAGCAAAAACAAACAAAAACAAACAAACAAACAAACAAACAAACAAAAACCACATAATGGTATGTTGGTTCATCATAGGGATGTGAAGAAAATTATGCCATAAAATAATGACTTTAGGCTTACCTTAAATTCAGAATCCTTAATATTGTCTAAGGAGAATTAACACAATCCAAGAGATGTGTATACGTTAGGTGAAACAGCAAATGATACTGGTGTTTCATATTATAACAAGTTTAGAAGTCGTGATATTATGCGATTATCTAGAAAACAGTGGTCAGGTAATTAAATCGTGCTGGAAGTCTGCTATAATTGAAGCTGATCCATGAACCGAGAGAAATTAACACAACTTAAAAAGCAGTTTTGAAGTACCCACCAATATCTAATATTGACACAAAGATAATCTTTCAAGAACTGATGATACTGAATATTGAATTATATTTTAAAAAACAAACATTTTTAAAAATTTGAATCTTTATTGGTGCATTATATATACACATCAAGATCACACACAATATTGAGAATTTGTACCAATATATGACAATTTAATTCTCATTTCTTCCCATTCCCCCATCCACTTCACAACATCCATCCCCTGTATAAATAAGCTTTGTTTTGTTTTTATTACCATCATATTTTTCTTCTCCTTGTACTTACCCCCCCAAAACAAACTTTTCATAATGTGCACAACAAACATCAAATGGATGAGGAATATGGTACATGTTTCAGGCCAAATTTGATACAGTTTAAGGAACAAAATAATCCAACACATCTGTGAACTACAAGCAATTACACCGTAAAACATTAAGCCACAGAGAAAATGTCAGTACATAAAAATATATTATACCTGAAGGGCATAGAGAAGAGGCAAAATGAAAAGCAGACATTTTGCAAATATAATAAGGGTAGGTCAAACAAAACATCTTCACTGGTTACTATATAAAAGAAAAGAGTATATGGATATATAAATATTTATAGGTTACTGATTGGTGCAAGCATAAAATAATAAGTATAACTATAGAAATGCAAACAGAATATCTTCATAATTTCATCAGAATCAATATTACCAATAGAAAATTTGGGACTTTTTTTTTACTTAAACTATAAATTTTCAAGAAGGACAAAGTACTATAGATTATAATTCAGCAATAATATATTGAGTTTCTCACTTCTATGCATATATTTTTAATAAAATAAAACAATAACATATATACCTTATAAACCATTTCTTACTTCCTACAGCATTCAATACTGTGCTATGCCTTTGAATAAAGAGCTTTATAGTGGTTCTGCCATGGAAGAAAACAGGGGCTCAGAGAGGTCAGACGGCACACTCAACACCACACTTCAAGCTCAGCATTCTGAAAATAAACAGTGATTCTTTTCTGCTCACTCCATTCCATGGCTTCTCTACTGCAATGACACGAAAGCTCTACCTCATACCATCTATGTGTACATTTCACCTGGAAATCCCAAGTCAAGATTCTGTGACTAAAACTTTCTGACTGTTATAACATTTCAACCTGTTCATATTTCCTTTTCTTTTAAATTATAAATGCTGCTCTTCAGTTCAGAATTTTAATTTCAAAAAGAAGAACGGCAGAACAAAGCGTGGCACAGTGAGAACTATTAGAGTTAGGTGAGTGGTGATGTTAGCCTGCTTAGTTCTTATACATTTCTTTTACACTATGTGACAATACATGGGCACACTAATACAGGAGTCAAACCATGAGAAAACTCATGCACTTCTATAACCTTCTCTGACACTTTGCTATCATTTGAATATACATCTGCATAGTTCCTTGGCCCATATATATATATATATATATATATATATATATATATATATATATATATATATATATATATATATATATATATATATA
>PVIC010007210.1:0-51595 GCA_004025085.1 Thryonomys swinderianus | reverse complement strand
TTTTTCATAGGATGTCTCTAAAGTGGGGAGCCTGTTGCCCTGGAAGCATATATTTGTGTGTTCCAGCACATCACACTTGGCCATATTTTGTTGTGTTTGGCCTTTAGGTGCTAAATACAATTTGTAGTGATCTATCCCAGCTAGAAATGGTGTATGAAAAGGCAAAACTATAAAGTCTCCATTCTTTCAGTAGCATCGCATCAACAGTAGCCGCAGCAAAAGCTGTTACCCATTTATTTGCTGAAGATCTTCAATGCGGCTTCTCATGGCTAAGAGTTGCTTCGTTAAAGGAGACAGAAACATAGAAGTCAGCAGTGTATTCGTCAGGTTTTGTCACTAGGACAACATACCTGACACCTGCATCCTAAGGGAGAAGAGGTGTAATTTGGCTCAGGGGGTGTAATTGCTTCAGCCCGTTTGATCCGTGGTCAGCCGTTTCCAAGGCAAGAATATTGCAGTGAAGCAAAATCAGTGTGTGGCAGCCAAGGAACCGCAGGGTGACGGCACCAGAGGTCGGAGCCCAGGACCACACAGTGTCTGAGGTCATGCCTGTGACCCGTTCCTCCTCAGATCCCCACGCAGCTGTGCAAGCTGCGAGCTGGGTTCCCTCACCCCAGATCCCTCCCAGGCTCTCCTGAGCCCCTCCGGGTGGCCGGTGGATCGCGCAGGAAGCCTGGAAGTAGCCGGGCGAGGCGCCTGTGCACACTTCGGAGAAAGCGAGAAGCCGTTATTCCTGGGAGCAGAGACAAGGCGGCAGGTGCCCCGGATGCCAGGCCTCGGAACTGCCCTCGAGGCTGACGGGAGAAGGAACACAGAATCCGTGGCTCACGGAAGTCACTCGAGGAAAGCAGTGATCCCCTGGATGTGCGTGAGATCACAGAAGAAAGCCAGGGCCGTCGCTGGCCGGAGATTCTTAGATGAGAGGGAACCTACGCGTGCAACGGGGGGTAGAATTGACGGAGTGTGATGTCTCTTCGGGTAGAAATTCAAGCGCAAGGGCCGGGGGAGCCACCGGAAGTCTGGCTCGGACAGCTGGTTCCGTCAGCTGCCGCGGATCTGTGGAAAGCGGTGTGTTTGGTGTGGAAATGGGCGAGGGCTTTGCGTTTCCTCCCGGGCGCCCACGTTCTGGTGTGCAGCTAGGTCCGAGGAAGGGAGGGTGCGGGGCGGCCCGGCGGCGCGGGCAGGAGCCACCGCCTTGGAACAGGGGGAAACGGGGCGCCGCCACCGGAGGAGAGGGGTTGGCCCGCAGGCCGCGCCCCGCCGCGGGGACAGACTGTGCGGGACGCCAGGCAGCGGCCGGGGGCGCCGCTGGGGATGGGCCGGCCGCGTGGGCGAGCCCGGGGGCACCTGCCGGCTGTGCTGAGCTGCTTCCTTCGTCTCGCACCCGCGCGCACGCCGGGCTTCCGAGCACACGCAGCGTTGCGCCTTGCAGCCCGCCTGCCGCCCTCCCTTGGCGCCCGCGCTGCACGCTCCGCTCGTGCGCGTCTGGGCCGCGCTGTGCTGCGGGAGCCCGGAGACCCGGCTGCCTCGGCTCGGGCCGCAGAGGGAGGGCGGGCGGGCGCGGTGGCCTGCTGCGTCACGCGGTGGCTGTGTGTCCAGCGGTCGCGAAGCCTTGGAGTCTTCCCCATAGGGTCTGTGACTCTCCATGGAGGTCTTGCTCGTGCCGGGCGTCAGGGGGCCGCGGGCGTGTGGGCTGTGCCTGGCCCCTGGGACCTTGCAGATGGCTGCAGCAGGGTCCCCGCAGCCTCTGCACCTCTGGCCTTGTCGCCCAGGACCGCTGTGGCCGGTCACAGCCCCGTGGGCGTCTCTACACACTCAGCTGCCGTGCTGTTTCCGGGCCACGGTCGGAGCTGGTCTCGTGCCGTGAGCGGCCTGCAGCCCGTGGGTGTCACGCCAGGACGCCGCTGGGCTGGGCTGGGCTGGGGTCTGTGTCCTCGGGTCACCCAGGGGCCGGCCGGCGCCCGGGGCTAACGGCACCTGCGCGATCCCGGCTCTGTTCAGACAGGGTCCCCAGGTGAGCCTCGGACGGGGCGGATGGCCCCTGGCAGTTCCGCGGGCTGGACTCGGGCCCCGCAGCCGGCCGGCTCCCTCCCCGCCCCTCCGCCTGGAGCCCGTCTCAGGGTGGATCCCGAGGCTGCCAGGAGGGACGCCGTCTGCTCGAGTGCCTTCCGTGGGATGCCCGCCTATCCAGAGTGCCGTAAAAATAAGTGCTTCAGTGTTCCCAGGGATGATTACAGTGGGAGACGCACTGCCGCTGCTTCCTGCCCCACCTGGCCCCAGTCCTGCTCACTTTCGTCCTCGCCACCTCCAGGCGGCTCTGCCCTTCTCTCCCGGGCGTCTCTGGGACTCTGTCCTGGCTCGCTGTCCCGAATCCATCCAAAACTTGGCCTTTGTGGGTTGGGTCCCTTTGGCTTTGGGACCAGCAGCGGCTCAAGCTGGTGTACGCCGGACAAGGACACAGCTCGGTGTTTCAACGGCTGCCTTTACTGTGGACAGTTACTGTTGTTGTTTTTTTTTTTTTTTTTTTTTGAGACAGGGTCTCCCTTTGTAGTTCAGGCTGGCCCTCAGCTCACTATGTAGCCCAGGCAAGCCTTGAACTCAGCAATCCTCCTGCCTCTTCCTCCTGAGTGCTGGGATGACGCGTGAGCCACCACACCCGGCACTGTGGTATTGATGGCTGGTGGGCACGAGTCACCATGCCCAGCATTGTATGTGGTTACTGGGATCAAACTCAGGGCCTTGTGCTTGCGAGGCAGGCACTGGAACCACTGTGCTAAATCTCCGGCCCAGGGTCTCACTTTTTTTTGTAGTTCAGGCTGGCTCTGAACTATGTAGCCCAGGCAAGCCTGGAACTCAGCAATCCTCCTGCCTCTTCCTCCTGAGTGCTGGGATGACAGGCATGAGCCATCACGCCCGGCACTGTGGTATGTGGTACAGGGGATCGAACTCGGGACCTTACACTTGCCAGGCAGATACCAGAACCACTGAGCTAAATCCCCAGTGCAGTCTAAAAATTCTTAACAGCAGATCCAATAGAATAGAAAATAGGGTTCAGGTTCGGGATGTACAACTTGTTTGACTCTCAGATCAAAGTCATTTTCCATATTAACAAATGTCACAGAAGAAACATGATTCCTCTCAGATGCACAGAAAGCATTTGGCGGTTTGCACCTTTCTGGAAAGGCCCCTTCTCTGCCTGAAGGGGTCCAGGGGCTGAGCACCTTCTCCCTCAGGTTTGGACATTCCTACCGCTTCTCCCCCACATCCCACTGTAGACTCGAGATGGTGCAGTGAGGCCAGAAATTTTAAAAAGCCACAGATGAGACAGGAAGAAGACTGCACTCAGCCGCAGATGACACGCGGGGCTCCAGAGCGAGTCTCCCCCAGAATCTGAAGCACAATGTCGCCTGCCTGGGCCAAGGCAGCTCACTAGCCGCTGCAGTCCCTACAGTCCTGCCCTCGGCTCCACGCTGGTTTTCTTGGCCAATCACTACCTGGTCGTCTCCAGGTCTGGAGCTTTCAGCCAGCGGCAGCAGAGACGCCCGATGTGCAGCTCCCCGCACACGAGCGGCCGGAGCGCCGGAGCCACGTGCACGGGGACAGTAGCTGCGGGCAGCCTCACCCGGAGGGGCGGGGCCCCTGCCACACGCCGCCGAGGACCCCTGGATTTTCCCGACACTGACCCCGGATTGAAAATACACAGGACCCTTCACTTATCAACTCGGTTTGTTCCTGGGGCTGGTTGTGATGCAGGTTGGCCAGGGAAGCAGCAGCCTCCTCGAGAAAGCTTTCCAGGTGTCTCTCCTGTCCACAGGCCGAGCCCAGGCTCCTTAGAGAGATGCTGACGCGGGATTTCTCTCTGAAGTTCACACAGGAGAGGGTGCATCAGACCATCCAGGGTCCACAGCAGCTGGCCTTTATAGGTTGTAGCTCAAGATGTGGCTCATAAAATTCCAGTCATAGTCCCAGTTGTTCACAGGTCAGGCCAGTCATAATGCGAGAGTCCACTGTAAAAGCCCTGTCAGGACATAGGGTATTGCAGCACCTGAGGTAATTCAAAGTCTCCTAGAACTACTAAGTGCACTTAGCAAAGGCATAAAAGTATTTCTGTATACCAGCAATAATTATGAATAACCAACAAGTAAATGTGAGCAGGGTTTTTGAAGAAATTGACAAGATGGGGGGGGAATATTGCGGTGTACAGTGGGGCTTCGGTTCCCAGCGCTCATTTGTTCTGATCCTGCAGAGGAAGGCTATGGTTGTGTTCACCAACCAGTGCAGAATTTGCCAGTACAGTAAAAACTTGATGAATTATTTGAAAACAGAAGCATTTGGGAACCGAGGTATTACTGTGTGTTTGTGTTCCTATACACAAGAGACTTGGAATAGTCAAGTTTTGAAGAGCAGAGTTGAGCAGCACCCTGTGCAAGACGGATTGTTACTGACGTGCACACACGCCGGTGGATTGGAAAGTTCTGAAGTGGGCCCAGCCAACACTGTCAACTAAGCCGAAGGCAGGCAGTGGACACACAAAAGGATGGTTTGATCCCGTAGCGTTAGAGCTGTTGCACAGCCCTAAGGCCCCTGCACAAACGCACAGTAACCCTGACCCTCCACGCCACGTTACAAAATTGGAAAAGTGAAAGGACTCTGGAGCAGCAAAAAGCGAGTCAGCAGCTATCTGCAGCCAGGAGTCGACGTCAACCCCAAGGTGGGTGAGGGGAACTGGTGTCCCCTGGTGATGATGCTGCGTCTTGTGTGTGCGGCGGTCACGTGGATGGACACACGTGTGAGACGTGCTCATGTAGAGAACACATCTGCGTAAGAACAGTCAAGGCTGCAGGGCAGGCGGCTGGCAGAGAGCGCTCTGACCTCCCTGCGTGAGCAGAGGGTCGGCCCAGCAGAACAGTGCCCGGTGTCAGGATAACGCACCTCAGTGACTCCCCAAAACACAAGCCCCACCGTGTTCAGGTCTTCGCTCTGGTTTGGGCCCTTGCGCTTTATCTCTAGAAGCTGGACACGGCCCAGGCCACGGGGCGCTTCGTGCAGGGTGGAGCCCACCCCGCCTTCACGCCTCCTCTTGTCTTTTTCAGATCGAGTTCGAGCACAGGGCCCCCGAGTGCCGGCTGGGGCTGAAGGAGGGCCGCCCGTTCTCCGGGGTCACCGCGTGCCTGGACTTCTGTGCCCACGCCCACAGGGACCTGCACAACATGCAGAACGGCAGCACGGTGGTGAGTGCCAGAGCGCGGCAGCATGGATGCCCCTAGGGCTCCAGCAGGCGCGGGGCGAGCGGAGAACACGGACAAGGCCTCAGGCACCCGCTCCCACTAACAAGCCTCGGCCTTTGCCTGTCAAGGGATTAGCACAAAAATATTCAGAGCTGAGCATAGTGCCACCTGCCTGTAGTCCAAGCTCAGGAGGCTGAAACAGGGCGTCCTTTGGCCTCGTGAGTCCAAGACCAGCCCAGGCCACAGAGTGAGAACTTGTCTCAAAAAAAACAAAAGAAGCCAACAATGTGACTCACCCTAATGCATCCCGAACCCACACGCACCGAGTAGGGAGAGATGTCCAGGGAGGCCTCGGATGAAATTGGATCCCAGGTGCTAAGTCCCCTTCCGGGGTGCAGAGTCCTCAGGCCAGTGGCAAATGCCAGCCAGCGCAGTTGGGGGATCGGGAGTGAAGTTTTGCTGAGAAGCAGAGAGGGCATCAGCTAGATGTCCCAGAGGAGGACTTGGCGAACTCTGAAGGGCATGAGAGAAGCACCTAGTGCAACCCCTGAAGGGCAGAAGCCGCCCTCAGAGGCCCTGCCAAGTTAACCACAGGCCTGTTCGTGACGTGGGACGCAGGAGAGCACACATACAGCCTCGCCAACCACTGCCGAGACCGCTTCTTAGCAGCCGGCTGGATCCAGGGAAAGACAGCCATGCCAGCCTGGGGAGAGCAGGCCCAGACAGGGAGTCCGTTCTCAGGAAGAGGACAGAGCTTAGGAAGCGCACAGTCTGTGGGCAGCGGTGTCAGCCGGTGACAGCAGCCCCCGAGAGGGACAGCAGCATCCAGAGGCTCAGCGCCAGGCACGTGGGGAAGTGGCTGGTCCCCGCCCCCGCCCCCACCCCCACCCACCGAGCAGGGATCTCCCTTTCACTGGTGCTACCTGTCCTTTAGGTCTTGTTGTCACCATCAGTCACGAACAAATGAATAATCTTTCATCAACGCCAGGGTGGTGCACCGACCCACACAGCCATTAACACATCAAAGCAAAAGCAGTAGTTTTCAGGTTTTTTTCCTGAGAGTGTGTTGGTTACACATGACCCCTGTCAACCCAGGCTCCAGGTTTACATTGGTGGCATCTTGAACACAACGAATGCCCCCTGTTCCCCCATGGGGATTGAACTCAGGACCTTGAGATTGCAAGGCAGGCTCACAGCTAGTGAGCTAAATTTCTGGGGCCACGATGTTGGTTTTTGTTCTTGAGACAGGGTCTCGCTTTGTAGTTCAGGCTGGCCCTGGAATCATGCTGTAGCCCAGGCAAACCTTGATCTCACAGCAATCCTCCTGCCTCTGCCTCTCAGTGCTGGGATGACAGGTGTGAGCAATCACGCCCGGCACTGTGATGTGTGGTACTGGATTGCTGGTGGGTGTGAGTCACCACACCTGGTATTGCTGTATGTGGTTACTAGGGATTGAACCAGGCACCTTGTGGTTAGCAGGCAGGTGCTGGAACCACTGAGATAAATCCCAGGAATCATGATGATTTTTTTTTTTTTTTGAGACAGGGTCTTGCTTTGTAGTTCAGGCTGGCCCTTAGCTCACTATGGAGCCCAGGCAAGCCTCAAACTCAGCAATCCTCCTGTCTCTGCCTCCCAAGTGCTGGGATGACAGGCGTGAGCCACCCCACCTGGCACTGTGGTATGTGGTACCGATTGCTGGTAGGCGTGAGTCTCCACGCCCAGCATTGTATGTGGTTATGGGGGAATCGAACTCAGGACCTTGCGCTTGCGAGGCAGGTGCCAGAACCACTGAGCTAACTCTCCGGCCCCATGATGAATTTCTTAAACACAGTCAATTGCAAGGAAAGGTAAAGCTCGTACAGAAGCAGACGACTAGGTGATAGTGACGCCCCGGGCTGAGGTGTCACCTGTAGAAGACGCCTTCAGCCTCGTGGGGAGAGGCCCCCTTGTCTCACCCGTCTGAGAAGCAGAGAGCACCTCTCCTTTTGGTGGGCGTGTGGCCACCTCCTCGTGGGCCCACATCTGAAGTCGCCCTGCCAGGCCCGGGAAAGGGAGGGAAAGCGAGGGAGGTCTTATCATTTTTGTCTCCGTGTCCCCACCCCACGTTGATGCGATCTGCACCAGTGGCGGTGTGGGGTCCCTGGCCCAGACAGGAAGGGCCCACGCACACGCACACGCACTGCAACTCAGCTGTCCAGTGTCCGTTGCTCGGCAGGTAGTCACACTCACGAGAGAAGACAACAGGGACATCGGCGCGGTGCCCGAGGACGAGCAGCTGCATGTGCTGCCTCTGTACAAAATCTCCGCCGTGGACGAGTTCGGGAGCGCGGAGGCTCAGGAGCAGAAGCAGCGCACGGGCGCCATCCAGGCGCTGAGCTCCTTCCGGCGGAAGGTCAGGATGCTGGCGGAGCCGGCCAAGACCTGCCGGCAGAGGAAGCTGGAGGCCAAGAGAGCGGCCGCCGAGAAGCTGTCTGCGCTGGAGAACAGCGCCGGAAAGAGCGAGAGGGAGAAGCTGGCCCTGAGGACAAAGCAGGGCGAGTGCGCCGGCCAGGCCAGGCCGCTGACAGGTGAGCCAGCGAGCATGCGCGACCCTCAGCCGGGCGGGGCTTGAACGGGTCGGGGCCCTGGTTCTGTGCCAGACCCAGTTCTGTGCCAGACCCGTCGCTAGGGGAGCAAGGCCCGGGTGCTGCTCTTGCGGGTAACGTGCCTGGGCCCCAGACGGAGAAGCCCGAGCCTTCCAAGAGTGAGGGACGCGAGGGGTCGGCCGGTGTGGTGGGCAGGGCGGGCAGCCGGGGGCCCAGATCTCCCCCAGGGCGGGCCGGAGAACTGCCGCAGGCGTCATGCAAGTAAATCCTTCTGCAACGAAAACACAAATTGAGCATTGGTGGACAAGTGTTGGGATGGAAAAGAAAAAGGTTAAAAATGACTCCAGGTTTTTCGATCTGGATATAAATAAAACAGTAGCCTCTCATCGACAGAGGTCTGAAACTCCTGTCCTGGAGGCCCAGTGAGCCCGCGTTCGGGAGCTGTCCACACGGAGCCATCCTCTTAACCTCTTGTCCCCCAAAAGAGGACACATAGCATGTTAGGGATCAACACCACGTGGCCAGGGTGTTTCTGTGGCCCTCGCCTTCATGTCTACAGGTACCACGGAGAACAAATCTAAATTTTCAAAATCAACTACCAAAAAAAATATCTTATCTTTTGAGTTCTTTTTTTCTAGTTTGCTTAGAAGCAATCATCCCAGGTGATTTCCAAGCTGAGCCAAACTAAGTTATTTAGACTAAGCTAAAGCTGCTCACAACCTGTCTATCGGTTACCTTGCACGAAGCCCATTCCATAATCAGTGGCTTCTTCAGATGGAACCTGGGTCTGGTCCCCTCCCGCTGCAGTTCTCAAGGTGACAGTCAGTGTGGGTCTCAAGCCTCTCCAGTGCCACTTCATCCTTGTTCTGAGGGGGTTAGGAACCAGAAATATGCCCTTTAAAAGTCTTACTTACCAAGAAGAACATTTGTTGTAAAGTATCATCTCCAGCCCCATCCATGCCCTTCCCGGAAAGCCTTGTCCTGAAGTCAGGTTTGTGGACTGTATTGGGTGGTTTTCATTTTAAGTAAACATCATCCTTAGTCCTAAAACATTGCTGCATCCTCTGCAGCAAATCTTATGCTACTGAGTTTTATGGCACACATCATGTGCCGGGCCTTGGGCACACGAAGCTCCACTGAGATCTGCCCGGTAGGGCCCTCGTTAGCAGGGTGAGGAGCAGGCGAGGAGCACTCCTTCCTGAGCGGGCCTGTCCGGTGGGGCTCACCAGAGCGCCCCGAGCGAGGGGCGGTGGCGGGAGGCAGAGCCGTGTCCGCTGACTCGGCAGCCCCGACGCGCGGGCCTGCCTCGAACCTGTGGTATGTTCTCACACACAAGTGTCCTGCACGTTTACAGCTGATGTTTTAGGCACGGGTTTCTCTGGAAACTGACTGCCTCTTGCGCGTGGTGTGGGAGAGTCCAAGTCACGGTGGTCTTTCTCGCCTCCGCCTCACCACCCTTAACGAGCACACCCGTGTCGCTGTCTCCCTCTCCATAGAGCTCCTGCGACTCTCTGGACCAGCCGTGCAGCAGCCCCAGGCCCAGCCCCCGCAGCCCCCCACGCCTGGGAAGCCCCAGCCAGAGCCCACCGGTGCCTACGCCTCCGGCGGCCCCAGCCTGTACCTGCGACGGCCGGGCCCCGCGGGTCCTTACCCGAGCCCTTCCCCCGGGGGAGATGTGTACAGGGGCGCCAGCCCCATGAGCCTCTACTCTTCCTCAGCCCGAGCTGCGGGCTCCTATCTGAGCTCTTCTAACCCCATGAGCCCCTACCCTGGGCTCTTAAATCAGAATAACCAGTGCCCAGCCTACCAGTGCAACGGGACCTTGCCCATGGACAGCTGCGCCCCTTACCTGGGCTCCTTCGCCCCCCAGTCTCAGCCCGCGGAGCTGTACAGGTACCCGAGCCAGGAGCACCTCGCTAAGCTGAACCTCCCGCCCGTCCACACCCTCTACCAGCAGCGGTTCAGCACCAGCCCGGGCTTCCCCTCCCCGTTCCTGGGCTACGGGAGCGCGCGCGGGCGGGGCGCCTGCGCAGTGCAGCCCGGGGGCCACCGCGGTGGCCCCTTCCCCCCCTACGCTGCGCACGACACGGACGGCCGCTTGGTGGGCGCCGCCGCCCAGTGTCCCCCCAGCCTGGGCGGTGCGGACTGCACGGGCAGCGAGCACCGCCCGGCCCCGAACCCCAGCCCGGTGGCGCTGGCGGGCAGCGTCGGCAGCTCCCTGCACGCCCTGCACCTGCAGGACCAGGAGAACGCGGCACTGCCCGCCATGGCCAACGGGCTGCCCGGGGCGCCCGCCGGGGCCCCCGCGGACGGGCCGGAGGCGGCTCAGGGCCTGCTGCCCAGGCTCGGCCAGGCCGCCCGCCCGGAGAAGCCCCGGACGGCCGAGGACGACGAGGTGTGGTCGGACAGCGAGCAGAGCTTCCTGGACCCCGACGTGGGCGGCGTGGCCGTGGCCCCCACGCACGGCTCCGTCCTCATCGAGTGTGCCAAGCGCGAGCTCCACGCCACCACCCCCCTGAACGACCCCGACAGGACCGACCCCACCCGCATCTCGCTGGTCTTCTACCAGCACAAGAGCATGAACGAGCCCAAGCACGGCCTGGCGCTCTGGGAGGCCAAGATGGCCGAGAAGGCCCGGGAGAAGGAGGAGGAGAGCGAGCGGCTCGGGCCCGACCACGCGGCCCAGAAGCCCCCCGGCAAGAAGGCGAAGCGGGAGCCGGCCGAGCCCCAGGAGCCCCCCTACCTGCGCTTCATCAAGTCCCTGGCCGAGAAGACCAGCTCGGCCACCACCGACTCCACGGTCACCACGTCCCCGTACGCCTTCACGCGGGTCACGGGGCCGTACAACAGGTACATGTGAAGGTGGCGCGGCCCGGGCGGCGGTCCCGGTGCGCGGGGAGCCGGCCCGGCGGAGGGAGCGCCGTGCGCACAGCGGCTTCCGGGCTGGGCGGCGGGATCCGGCGGCGGCGGTCGGGAGAAAGACCAAAGCAGTCTATGCAAAGACACAAAAAACCGGGGGAGAAAATGTTCCACAGTTCACATTGTTCAACACTGGTTCTATTACTGGACGAGATGCTATGTAAATGTGAGTTCTTTTTGAGCCCCCGTGCAACTCTGTGACCACTTTGAATAGTACCCGGTTTGCATAGTCAAATCAAGTACTGTAGTGCTACCGTGGCAGGAATCTTAATACCATCTGGTGCTGAATCTGTCATGTACTGAAATACTGGAATTATGGTTTTTAACATGCAGTTCTTACTGTAATCTTAGTATTTTATTTATCAAAATAAAATATTTATCAAAATACAGGAGGCATACAGGAATAGCTGCAAAACACTGAATTTGCTTGGGTGTTCTACGAAATGGTGCTAAGAAAATGGTGTCTTTCATAGTGGAGAATTTAATGCCTTTTTATCATTGAGATGCTACCAGTATACTCCAGCACCCCAGAAGAAAGGGGGTGCCTTTTCATTCAAGTTTTTATCCTGAATTACCTGTTCTTACACAAGCTTAGTTTCTAAGATGTAGACATTTTAAAGGCCTCTGGGTTTTGCTCATCCAGTGATGTCCTGTGGGACAATAAACATATGTACATCTATACATACCTTTGTATATGTGCACATACAAGTATATGTATAAATATTTTAAATGGTGTTTTAGAAGCACTTTGCCTACCTAAGCTTTGGCAACTTGAACAATGCTAAGGTACTAAGACGTTTAAAAACAAAAGTTTACTTTCATTCGAGGATGAAAAGGTTTTTTTTGTTTTTTTTTTTTTTCTAAATGAAACAAGGAAAGCTTTTAACCCCTTTTTGCTCTGGGCCACACCTCCGGTGCTGAGCTCACCGTGAACACGCCCAGCGAGATCCGAAAGGAGCCGTGCTGGATCGCAGGGGGTGTCAGCCCGCAGATCCCGTTTTCTGGTGCTCACCTCATGTGCTACACTGTAAAACAGTTTTCTACAAAGTTGTGCGGCAAGTGGATTGCTCTGACGCGTCAGCTGTAAGACTTTGTTAGACACAGGTCATAATGAGCCACAGGTGCCCTAGAGCCTGTGCTATTCTAGGCTTCTGCTTTTGTGTTGGCCATTCTATCCCTCGGGATGCCATCCCGTCACGGCTTAGGTGTCCTGAGCGGGAAGACTGGGAGGACCGATTCCGACAAAAGACGAACAAACAGGGTTAGTTCTGTATGTGTCTGTTGGCTGAAAAGAAAATAAACAAAACAGGCAGCTGGTTTGCTGTAGTGGTTTTAAAATCATTAATTTGTATAAAGAAGTACAAGAGTTGTATAGTAAATTAAATTAAATTGTAAACAAAACTTTTTTAACGCGATGCTTTAGTATTTTAGTACTGTAAAAAATTAAATATATACATATATATGGAATTGAATTCGAACTCACATCACGATGGTGCTACTCAGCCTGCAACAGTTATATCATAATGTGAGCTAAAAATTCACGCGAGGGTTGAGTGATGTTTCTTCTTGCCATATACCTCATCGCTAGCTTGGCAATAGGGTTTTGAATCGAGAGTGAAGCTTAGAACATGTACCATCATTTTTTCCAAGTCTTTTTGTTAATTATTAAAAAAAATACCCTTTTTAAGTACTTGATTTCTTAGCAAATATAACTTGAACTTCAACCTTTTTCTAAAACAAAAAAAAAAAAATCAGGGATATTTCAGCTCATGTGTCCCCTTCTGCCAACACATCACCTGTGTTCGTGTAAAACTGTTGTAGTTTAATATATTTTTTCAGGGATTTAACCCTTCTTTTGAATCCCTATTTCACTTGTACATGTACTGATGTATGTAAGACTGATTTTCGTGACTGTGTTGGCTGTTTTTGTAAAGAAAAGTTTGGAGGCTCTTTCGACTATGTTAAGGAGGACAAAAATTACATGAAAATAGAATGCACTGAGCTGGTAAAAGGGAAATTGTAAGCTAGGAGCTTTGGAAGTAGCTGTTGGCTAGAATATTTAAACTCTCCATAAAGCCTTTGTGAACTAGAAGTCAGTACAGGCAAACTCATCATGAGGATTTCGTAGGTGGGCCTAAAACCTAAGGCATGGCGTCCAGTAGGACTGTACAATTGCATTTATCGCTGAGTACATTTTTGCTTACTAGCTCTTCAAATAAACTCTTAATCAGTGGAAATTCTTGGGTTTTATTGGTTATCTCTTTAATCATCAGACTTTTGGGGTTTTATTGATCGAATCTTTAATCAGTGGGGGCCTTTAGTTTCTATTGGCCAAATCTTTGATTTGTCTTTTAAAAAGCTCTCAAGTTTTTGGCTGTGTCCAATTTAAAAGCATTTTTTAAGCCATTTGTTTTAAGAAAAAAAAAAAAATCTTGTGGTCATGCTGGTTCCCACGAACCATGATCTCTGAGCCCAGGCACGGGTCATGGGTTCGGTGATGTCTTGAGCCATCCAGGGACTATTCAGCGACCGTCCTCCACTGTCGTTTTCAAACCGTGGCCAATCAGGGCAGGAGGGAAAAGGCTCTGCAGGAAGCCGAGTGGCGTGTTGTGAATATCAGGTCTCCAACTGTACATAGGTCCCTGCCTCGGAAGGGGAGGCCAGCTGCAGCTGGCTTCTGTAGGAACAGCAGGTCGACTGCGGCCATACTTGAAAGTGCTTCAGTGGTGGCCACTTTACTTGAATGAATTTTTCATCTTGATGGGTGCACGGTGATGTAGTTCACTTCTAAAAGCTAGTGGCTAACTTTGGTAGGAAATGTTTGCATTTGGACACTAAAATAATGAACTTCTGTGTGCATTTTTCTGTGCTTTATTTTTTTTAACTTAGTCTCATTTCATTTTCATGAGATGTTTGGTTTGTAAAATCTAAGGATGGTTATAAATACTGTAAAGTATTGTAATGTTATGAATGCAAGTTATTTGAAAGCTGTTTATTATTATATCATTCCTGATAACGCTATGTGAGTGTTTTTAATAAAATTTATATTTATTTAATGCACTCAGAGTGTTGTGTTGCTGAAGTTTATGCCTCCAGAGAACCCTCTAGCCCTCCAAGTTTACAGGGAGAGAAAGCTTTTACAGGTAACCTTTTACTCATCCATTGAGAAAGGTCTCCCTTTTTCCCTGTCTTCTGTTTTGCTCTTTATATTTTTAGTTTCTCACATAAGAGACCATATGGTATGTAAGGTGTGTGTCTGACGTATTTTAATATTATAGTGTCAAGGTGCGTCCACTGACCTGTGAAAGCCTCCAGTGCGTCCGTGCTCATGGCCGAGAAATACTCCACTGTGTACAAATACCATTTTCTGTCCACTCAGCTGTTGATGGGAGAAAAAGAAATAGAGCTTTTGTAAATGGCAAGAGGACCTTGCATTGGAAGCAGCAGGGAGAGAGTCGAGGGACAGGCACCAAAAAAAAAGATGTGGACCAACTCCACACAAAAAGTGCAGTCATTATGAACTACAAACATGGACTAATTAAAAAGGGCTTTTCAGACAGTTATGTCCAATGTCAAACTATATCAATATATCAACCTGTCATCCCAGCGCTATAGCTGAGGCAGGAGGATCACCGAATTCGGGCCAGCCTGGGCTACCTAGAAACTCAAGACCAACCTAAAATATGTAAGCAAAACCCTATCTCAAAAAAAAGAAATAAATACATCCAAACTAATACACAAATATATTGCTCTGGCCTAGGCGCTGGTTCACCTTTCCCCGGCCTCCTTTGCAGCCTGTTTCCATGGTAAGTCAGACGAGGAAAAGCAAACGGGCTGGCCGCTTGGGCCCTGGGGGCCTCTGGCCAGGACTCCGTGGCAGCCTCACCCCACGGGCGCAGGAGTCCCTCGCAGAGCAGAGCCCGGAGCTGTCACTCAGCCACGGTCAAGTTTAACTCGCCCCGGAAATGACCCCGGAGCCCCCTTCGGGTTCTCTGCCTGGGAGGCTCATCCAGGACTCTGCCCCGAGCCAGCACATCAGGAAAAGAAGCAACATCCCTATTCACAAAAAAAAAAAAAGAAAAGAAAAGAAAAGAAAACACATTTTTGGTTTCTTTTGCTTTGTTTTCTTTTCAACTTCAACCCTCTGGGCCCAATGCTCGCCCTGTGTCCCTACGTGTTGCGTGGCTGGACCGCGGAAACCTACGCGCTTGCATTTGAAGTCTCCACGCGCAGGGAAGGGAGGACTTTTCCTGCCGGGACCCTCGTGGGGCCGCAGGGAGCCTGAGGCAGACAGCACGGGTGCGCCACTCCTGACGCTTCCGGAAGAACCATTTCCAGCCACGCTTCCCTCAAAGGCGGGCGGCAGGGCACAAGTGGGTGGATGTGCCACTCGCTGCTGCTGTCCCGCTCCCTGCTTGGTTCCCTGTTCCCTGTGGGGCAGCCTCGCCTCGCTCTGCCCCCGCCTCCTCCCAGCTGCGTGAGAAGAGTCCTGAGCTCCTCAGTGCAGACCGGGTGAGGAGCCGCCAGGAGGGCCCAGCAAGAGCGAGGGCCGTGGGAGCCTCTTTCTTCTCAGAGCTTCTGCCTAACTTCCGCCCCTCAGTGGATCCGCGAGGACTTGGCGACTTCTGCCCGCACCCCTTCCTCCCTGCAAAAATATATTCTACTAGCTGGGTGTGATGGCGCATGCCCGTAATCCCAGCAATCAGCACAATGGCGAGCTCTGTGACTCACACCCATAATCCCAGTACTCGGGAGGCAGAGGCAGGAGGATTCCTGTGAGTTTGTGGCCAGTAGGGGGCTACATAGTGAGCTCAGGGCCAGCCTGAAGTATACAGTGAGACCCTGTTTCAAAACAACTACAAAGAAGAAAGAAAGAAAGAAAAAGAAAGAAAGAAAGAAAGAAAGAAAGAAAGAAAGAAAGAAAGAAAGAAAGAAAGAAAGAAAGAAAGAAAGAAAGAAAGAAAGGAAAGGAAGGAAGAGAAAGAAAGGGAAGGAAGAATGGAAGGGGAAGGAAAGGAAGGGAAAAGGAAGAAAGAATGAAAGAAAGAAGAAAAAGAAAGAAAAGGAAGGAAGGGGAAGGGAAGGAGAAAGAAAGAGAAGGAAAAAAGGAAAGAAAGAGAAGGAAAAAAGGAAAGAAAGGGATTCTATTTATTGCAGTAGTGAGAACACAGACACAAGACAGTCAGGAACGAATTCACTGCCGCGCTTCTCCCAGCGCAGATGGCTGCAGAGAGGAAAGACGCTTTTGCTGTCGTGCATTAGAAGCCGCCTGCAGAAACCCCCCTCTTACCAGCTAACTCCTCACACGCTGCTTTGCTTATTAGTCCAGCATTCACCCTCCAAGGAGCCACGGTTCCTTGCCCCCGGGCCGGAGAAGCGGGCCCTCTTCGGTCCGGTCCGTGCGCGCTGGAGGTGGCGCGGGGTCAGGAGAGCGCGGGACCCGGCTCCTCACAGCAAGTCAGCTCTGACCCTGAGCGTCCTCCCCTCACGGGTCCCCGCTGCGTCCCCACTGCAGACGATGTCTACTGAGTCGGCGCAGCTGTCAGGCAGCAGCTAGGAGGAGGGCCGGAGGCGGCACGGTGAGCAGCCGTATTGGTAAAATGAGGCCTAGGGATTGCTGCGGGGCTGTGGGCAAGAACGAACCCTCCGGCTGCATGGAACGCAGCCTGCTCCCTGCCGAGGTCCACGGGGAGGTGAAGCAACTCCAAGATCCTTGATTTGGAGACGTCAGGATACAAATCAGCCAGTTCCTTCGGAGGTTCTAGTTCACCGTGTGAGAGAACGGACTAGACAGCCCGAGTCCCAGCTGGTTATCTGAAATCCACGGAGCCACCTGTAATGGGTGGTCGCTGCACTGTTAAGAAATTCCTCTACCCTGCTCGTCATTAGTAGTTCTCAACGGAGAGGCCACACGGCCACCCACTCAAGACCCCTGCTGGCCTCTCTTATCCCCACTCTAAACCTTTCCTACTCTTAACCCCTTTGGCCTTTGGAATTCAGTCTTCAATTTCAAGGTAGAAGAACTCGCCTGACATTTCACAGGCTGGGAGTTACACTTCTCGTACATCACCACAAGGATTTGGGGGGGGGCATCGGAACATAGACTATAGCAATGACACATAGAAAAATTAGTGATTTTTATATCCTGCTTCTGCTTTCATGAAGTTAATCCCAGTAGAGTTAAGGTAAATTTTTGCATTTTTCCATGCATGTAATATTTTCTACAGAGATAGTATGACTTCCTTTCTTATTTGTATTCTTTTTAGTTCTTCCTCCTGCCTAATTGAAAAAGAAATATGTATCTGTGATGAATATAGATGCAAAAAGTTAAAACAAAATACAGGCAGAGTAAATTGAACAGCTCATCAGAAGACTCCTACACCACAACGGAGTTGGTTCCACCCCACGAATGCTGGGATGGCTCAATATTTGCAAATCAATAATCAATACATCATAATAAAATAAAGGATAACAATCATATGATCATCTCAACAGGTTCAGGGGAGCATTTGCTACGATTCAATATGTGTTCATGGCCAATTCCTCTATAGTTTAGGGCATCGGGATTCTATCACTTCATAATGAAGACTCTACACAAAACCCACAGCCCACTGTCACACTGAACATGGAAAAGTGGACACACTGTTCTTTCCCTTCTAGAACGAGAATTTTAGCCAGAGCAGTTAGGCAAGACAATGAAATAAAATGCATACAAATAAAAAAGGAAGAAGCCAAACTATCCCTCTCCGCAGATGGTATGTCTCTACATAGAAATGCCAAAAAAAAAACCCCGTCAAAAGATTCTAAGAACTGATAGTCATCAAAACAGCAAGATAAATACAAAATCAATGTACAAACATCAGTAGCTTGCTGGGGATTTAGCTCAGTGGTTCCAGCATCTGCCTAGCAAGTGCAAGATCCTGAGTTTGATCCCCAGTGACCATATATAACAGTGCCAGGCACAGTGACTCAAGCCTGTAATCCCAGCACTTGATAACCACATATCACAGTGCTGGATGTGCTGGCTCACATCTGTAATTCCAGCACTTGGGAGGCAGAGGCAGAAAGATTGCTGTGAGTTCGAGGCTTGCCTGGGCTACACAGCGAGTTCAGTGCCAGCCTGAACTGCAAAGTGAGACCCTGTCTCAAAAAAACGGGCCAGAGATTTAGTTCAGTGGTTCCAGCACCTGTCTACCAAGCACAAGGTCCCTGGTTCAATCCCCGGTAACCACACACAGCAGTATTGGGTGTGGTGACTCACACCCATCAGCCATCAGTACCACACACCACAGTGCCACGCCTCGTGGCTCATGCCTGTAATCCCAGCACTCAGGAGGCAGAGGCAGGAGGATTGCTGAGTTTGAGACTTGCCTGGGCTACATAGTGAGCTCAGGGCCAGCCTGAACTACAAAGTGAGACCCTGTCTCAAAATAAATAAATAAAACAGTACCCTTTCTATATACCAATAATGAATGTGCTGAAAAGTTCATTAAAACATTCTAATTCATAATAGGCACAAAATGATAAAGGATCTAGGTATAAACTAAAAAAGTAAAAGTCCTCTACAATGAAAACTATAGTGATGAGAAACTGAAAATACTAAAAGATAGACATCTATATTCATGGAATAGAAGAATATTGTTAAAATATCCACACTGCTGTACAGGTTCAGTGAAATCTCTGTAGCAAGGAGAGCTTTCGCAGTATTGGAAAAAAAAAAAAAACTAGAATGTAGCTCAGTGGTGCTACGCCTGCCTGGTGAGAGCAGGTTTGATTCCCTGCCCTCCCCAAAAAAGTACCAAAACTCATACATGAGAAAAGACAGTTCTCACCAAATCTTGCTGGAAACTGAAACTTGACCTCTGTCCCTTACTCTGTACAAACGGGAAGCGAAGACCACAAGCTTATTGGATGATGCACTGAGAGGTCTGCAGGGGGCGCCCTCCAGAGGCAGGACTGGCTGGGAGTGAGGGGCAGGTGGGACGGGCTGTCCGGGAACCTCATTCAGACAAAGCCTGTCTTAGGGCCGCCTCAGCTGAGCACTCACAGCTCGGGGCTCCGTCGTGCGCACGGCGGCCTCTGCTGAGTGCAGCTCACAGGGAGGCGAGGCAGAGAGCTGCACAGGCCTGTCATCCGCCTCTGGGGCTCTGCCTCAAACAGCTGGGTGTGCAGAAATCTGGGTTTGACATTGATGGTCTTTTGAGCTAATCTGGATCAGATCAGACTGCTCTTAAAAAAGTAAAAGGAGGGGCTGGAGATTTAGCTCAGTGGTTCCTGGTTGATCCCCAGTAACCACACATCACAACGCCAGGTGTGGTGCTTCATTCCTGTCATCCCAGCACTTGGGATGCAGAGGCAGGAGGATTTCTGAATTTGAGGGTAGCCTGGACTACACATAGTTGAGCTCAGGGCCAGCCTGAACTACAAAGTGAGATGCTGTCTCAAAAAAAAAAAAAAGCCGGGCGTGGTGGCTCACGCCTGTCATCCCAGCACTCGGGAGGCAGAAGCAGGAGGATTGCTGAGCTCGAGTCTTGCCTGGGCTACATAGTGAGCACAGGGCCAGCCTGAACTACAAAGCAAGACTCCTGTCTCAAAAAAAAAAAAAAGTAAAAGAAAATTCTAGGGGTCACTGCAGGGAAGCCATGTTCAGCTGATTTATATACCATGCCAAGTATCTGGGGGTTTTCAATAAGTGCTTGTTGTGACGTGACCGGACATTCCCTAGAGCCTCGTGTGGTCATAGGTGGGGCTTTTTCGGAGATGGCTGGATCTAGGGTGTCTGATGACTACATTAATCTGGTCGCTTGGCATAGTTCTGGGCAGGAGTAACGGTGCTGAGCCCCCTCCCGAGTCTCTGCTGCCTGCCCTGGGGAGGGCAGGTCCTTTGCGCATTTTGCTGAAGGAGCCGGAGCCAGAGACCAATCAGGGCGCGGCGAGGAAAGCAGGGTGGGCTGACGGGGGCACCTGCTCAGCACAAGGGCCGCCTCAGTTCCACGCTTGTCAGTAACTAGCCAAAGGTCACTTTGCTTCCTTTCTCTACGAGAAAATGGAAATGCTGATGCGTGCACCTCGGGAGTAGCCGAGAGGCTTCAGCAGCGCCGTCCGCAGAAACTGGGGCCCTGGGGAGGGCTGCCCCTCGCCGCTGCGGGAGCCTGCGGCCGAGCCTGTAAGAATCGACACCACGATTCTCACAGGTGTGGATTTTACTCGGCGCTGACTTCAGAGCAGGAGTGATGCACACGAACGCTAAGAGTCTCCACTTGAAAGACACAGTCCCACTGATCCAGCTCCACCACCGCCACCGCCTCGTTTCCAGCCCACTCGTCCTTTCCGAAGCAGCTCCGGGGGCTTCTTTCCTCTACCAGGTGTGATAAAAAACGCAGCGAATGCAGCTGCCAAGAGCCGTCCAGCGGGAAAGGGGGCGGGAACCGAGGGCGGGGAGCTCACCTGGAATTAGGGCCAGAAATTTCCCAGATGGAACGAAATGTGAGTGTACGAATGCACGAAGTTCAACCAAGCGAATCAGAGTCCACCTGAAGGGGCCCGCGAACGGTCAGGACTCCCTCGTCCGGAGCCAAAGCCGGAGACCGAAGACCGAAGACAGCGAGAGGAAAGCCACGCGCCGTGTCCGAGGGTGTCTCCGGGGGCACAACCGCGTCTCCCAGCTCAAACCTTGGAGCCCAGAGGACGCTGGGTAACCCGTCGGTCATCAAAAACTTAACCGAGGGCCGGAGGGTTAGCTCAGTGGTTCCGGCGCCTGCCTCGCAAGCTCAAGGACCTGAGTTCGATCCCCGGTAACCACATAGAATGCTGGGCGTGGAGACACGCCCACCAACCATCAACACCGCATACCACAGTGCCGGACGTGGTGGCTCACGCCTGTAATCCCAGCACTCAGGAGGCAGAGGCAGGAGGATTGCTGAATTCCAGGCTTGCCTGGGCACCATAGTGAGCTCAGGGCCAGCCTGAACTACAAAGCGAGACCCTGTCTCCAAAACGCAAAAAAAAAAAAAAAAAAACTTAACCGAGCATTCCAACTGGCAAAACTGCTTTCCAGAGGCTACATAAGCTACATAACCTTTTTTCTTTACAAAGTTAAAAAAAGAAAGAAAAAGAAAAGAAACAAAGGAGAAATAGACCTCGAATAAGGCTCATGTATTGTCACGTCCCCTAGACATGGGTGTTCACAGGTGACAAAAGAACATGGCTTTTAAACAGGTGAAACGGGGATTGCTATCACAGATGTAAAGAGAAATAGCAAGAAAATCTTTTGGTACACTGAATGTGATCCAAATACACGGTATTTAATTTTACAAATGTACAACAAACTCCTGACTTAGGAACTCAGTTCCTTCTTGAGAGCTGGTCATCTGCCTTTGAGGTCTGTGTCCTATATAGTTTAAGTCATATTTTCTTCCAGGCAGATCTCAGAGCTCTTAGAGAGACACTGGTCCAGGATTTCTCAGGGAACCCCACACACAGGAGAAGATGTGGTCACCTTCCTTCCACAGCTTTTTACGGGTTAAATCTATATCTGAGACCCTCACGCTCAGGTTGTAACTCAAGACCTTGTTCGTAAGTTAAAACTAAAATTGTGATCAAAATCCAAGTTGTTCATGGGCCGGAGATTTAGCTCAGTGGTTCCAGTGCCTGCCTCGCAAGTGGAAGGTCCTGAGTTCAATCCCCGGTAACCACATACAATGCTGGCCATGGTGACTCACGCCCACCAGCAATCAATACCACATACCACAGTGCCGGGCGAGCTGGCTCACGCCTGTCATCCCAGCACTCGGGAGGCAGAGGCAGGAGGATTGCTGAGTTCAAGGCTTGCCTGGGCTCCATAGTGAGCTCAGAGCCAGCCTGAACTACAAAGCAAGACCCTGTCTCAAAAAAAAAAAAAAAAAAAAAACAAGTTGTTCATATGTCAGGCCAGTCATAACCTGAGGGTCCTCTCTATTACAGTAAAAGCATACTTCCCAGGAATCTCCCTGGGAATCCTTCCACTACGTCAAACATATCTATCTCATCATTTCGGCCACTTTCTGAAACAGTCCTGGTGTTTCATGAAGACAACATCCTCTTAAACAACCGGTGGTTTAAAGAAGAAATCACAAAGGAAATCAGGACACAGTTTGAGAAAAATGAAGAGGGAGGCATGTAGCCCAAGGTCTGCGGTACTAAGAAAGCGGCCCCAGAGGTGGGTGGGTAGGTCCTAGTGCTTCGAGTAAAAAGAATGCAGACCGCCGAAAACCTAGCTTTATACTTTAAGGAACTTGGGGGTGGGGAACCCTAGATCAAAACCTGGCAGAAAAAAGGAAATAAAGGTTAGGGCAAAAGCCAGGCAGTGGCATGTGCCAGTAGTGTTAGGCACACAGGAGGCAGAGGCGGGAGGACTCAATCCAGCACTTCCAGGGCAGTCGGGGCTACATGGTGAGACCCCAGACAAAAAGAATGGAGGTTCATACAACTGAAGGGTGATCTTTAGCTAGGATGACTTAGTGGAACAAGGCAAGACTCATCCAAAATCAGAAATGACAAACGGGACATTACAACCAATTTTGCAGAGACAGAAAAAGATGAAAGGTATTCCAGTTGTTGCCAGAGCCGAGGGGGCGGGAGCAGGCAGGGCAGGGAAGACACTGAGGGCCGGGAGCTGCTGCCCAGGGGTCACCTGTCCGCACACATCTGTCCAGTGCGTCCCCAGGAGAGACCCAAGGAGAGCGATGGATTTGCAGAGAATTTTACTGTAGGCCAAACACTGATCTAAGTGGTCTGCACAGACGGTATGACCAAACGAGATTATTTAAAATCTAGAACACCTGCTCCTGTTAAAGACCTTCCCATGGGGCCGGAGATTAGTTTAGTGGTTCCGGCGCCTGCCTCGCAAGCACAAGGTTCTGAGTTCGATCCCCGGTAACTACCTATAATGCTGGGCGTGGTGACTCACGCCCACCAGCCATCAATACCACATACCACAGCGCCGGGCGTGGTGGCTCACGCCTGTCATCCAGCACTCGGGAGGCAGAGACAGGAGGATTGCTGAGTTCACAGCAGCTTGCCTGGGCTACATAGTGAGCTGAGGGCCAGCCTGAACTACAAAGCGAGACCCTGTCTCAAAAAAAAAAAAAAAAAAAAAAAAAAAAGACGTTCCCATGAACCTCCCGCAGGACAGGAGCCCTTGACTGGAACGCACCCGTCCCATCTTCCCCGCCACTCTCCGCAGCAGCTCTGGCGTCCTCTTTCCTGAGGGTCTTTCGTGGTGCTGTCGTGGCTGCCCCCGCACCCTGGATGGATCCAAACTGTTTCCCTCCCTGGTCTCTTGGGAAACACCAAACGGCTCGCGGGGTCATGGGCGCATGGGAGTTGGGGGAAGAGCCAAAAGTCATCTCGTGCCAGATTTATGAGACAGTGAGTATGCATGTACCCCAATATCTTTATTGATAGTAATTTTTTCTCTCTGGTACTGGGGATCAAACTCGGGCCCTTACTGTTTCCAAGGTAGGCACAGTACCGCTCGAGCTAAATCCCCGGCTGGTAGTAAAATTCTTTGAATCTGTTTAGGACACCGAGGACCCTCAGGAAAAGGGGTTCGACGGCTGCTTCACAGAGCGGCCAGCACAGTGGGACCCACGTGCTCCAAGTAAGCGGAAGAATTCGGAGGCAGATTCCTGATCATGTATCCTCTACTGCGACCGTCTTTGAAAACTGGAACAGCCACTGTATTGTGGTCACATTTCACACATTATCTTTCATTCCTAAGTGGCAGTTAGGCAAATAGCTATTCCGATTTAGAGTACAGAAAATAGAGACACAGAATTGAAATAATTTTCTCAAGATCAAAGAGCCAATAAACTCCAAAGTCTGGTGGGAAGTCAGGCACATGTGGACTGTCCTCCTGCTCAGCAGGGCCCGGGCTGCCCCGTGGGGCCATCAGAGGATCAGCAGCGCGGCCCCTGGCCCAGCTGTCTCGCTTGTGTTTCATCTTGTGTGTTGGTGCCGGGGAAGGGACTCAGGCCCTTGCACGCCCCGGACACAAACTCTCCACGGAGCTGCACCCCGGCCAGCACAGGCCCACTTTCCACAGGCTCCCCAGGTGGCCAGTCGTCAGGGCTCTGAGGACCACCTCCCAGCCACGAGGCCCCGTGGCGAGCTGGCTGAGACACGCTATTCTGCTGTTCGCTGGCCAGAGGGTCTGGGTCTGAGGGAAGGCAGAGCGGTGGCCACCAGGACCACACTGTGAGGTGGGGCGTGTGTCACAAGCCTGGAACTGGCTCGTGGCTTCTCTGTCTGAGCAGCATCCTAGAAACACAGCAGCAGGGACTCTGCCACACCCTGGGTTGCGGCCCGTTGAGCTGTGGATGACAAAAGCAGGGGAGCAGTGTGTGGGTGGCTGTCTGGTTCCAAGCTCTCAGCAGCAGCAGCTGTCACCTGCCTCCCTCCACTAGAGAGTGATGAGTCACTTGTTCTCATGAGACCAGAACTGAAGACAGGGAAACCCCCCAGGACTGCACAGAATGACACTCCCCGACCCTGAGGCGGAAAGGAGCCGCGGACAGGAAATGGGGTCAGCACGGGGGAGGAGAAGGAAGTGCCTCTCTCCTCTCTCGGAGGTGACACTCTTCTCCAGAGTTTCATCACCTCACCAAGGTTCTCGGCAGGCTGGAGACTCACAGGGGGCAGGATCCCACGAGTCTGAGTTCAGGAGGTCACAGCCTACAGCGAAGGACTGGACTCACAATCCAATACACAGACCATCTACGCTTAAAAGTCAGGGAGAGCAGACAGGGGTCGGCAAGAACACTCTTCCACCACCTTCTCTTTTCTCCCACATCTACACACCAATATGGCGGCCAGAATTCATAAGGAGAGCCAACTTCCTGTTTCCTGGTGGGGGAAAAAACCTCTTTCTATTCCTCCTCAGTCACCAAATGTTTCCGAGTCTGACTTGGCCAGGAAAAAGCCGTCAGACCAGTCACCTCTTTAGATGCCCATCAGAACCCTGGAGAATGTGTCAGCTTGAACTTCTTGTGAACTGGGTGGTGGGAAGCTGTCGTCCGACCTGATACATGAGGACAAAGTCCTCATCCCAGAGGATAAGCAACAGCCCTAAAGTCAGACAGACCCGACTGCTGTGGCAGAATTTAAACAAGTTACACAACCTTGCCAAGCCTTGGGCTCTTCCATCAGAAAACTGGAATGATTATCATCTTCCAGATTAGCACAACTACATAACATGATAAAGTAGAGGAACAACAGATGTAAAAGTAGGTTTCGGAGGATTCTTTTCTAACACCAAAGGGGGCCTCCCACACCTTCCTGTCCTGCGTTTTGCCCTGCCAAAGAGCAGTCGAGGCCAAAGGGAGAGTCTAGACTTCAAACATAGACGTTTGCTGTGTGCTTCCATTGCGTGTGTACTTTTCCACATTATACAACAAAAATGATCACGGAAAAGCAGTGTGACCATACTGTGTCCCGCCACAGAGCCCAGCTGTCCTGGGGCCGCGCAGAAGTGGCCAGAGGACGGCCATGGCCACGTCATGAATTCTGCTCACCTTCAAGGAGATGGGTCAGATTCCTGGAGGGTTGATTTAAAAAAAAAAATACAGTCTGCAAAATCTTCATTACAGTAAAAGACACACTGCCGTGAGTGCCCCTTGAGTGCCCACTTCCTGTCCTCTCAGACTCACTCATCTCGGGCCCTCGCGTTTCCCGCAGCAGCTCTGAGGGCCTCTCTCCCGAGTGCCTTCAGCTGGGCTGTCCTGCCTGCGTCAGCGTCCTGCACTGAGTCACAGCGTTTGCCTTCCGTGCTCACTGGCCTTCGGGGAAGAGCTAGTTTCAGTGTCAGGCCCCGGGAGGAAGGCGGCCGCGGACACCGTGATGTTTCTGTGAGCCCACTTTCCTCCGGGCCGGAACCCGGCTGCAGCGTTCAGCGTGGTTTTAACGATTTCATGAGGACGAGGAAGGGAACTTTCGGAGATGCCGGGACCCCAGCAAGAACCATGACAGGCGGGCGCCCTGCCCCTGACACCTCCCGCGCTCTTGTGCCTTACCCCTCGTCCTGTGCCAGGCTTCACCTGCCTGTCGTGACGGGGTCTGGCCCCCAGGAAGGGACGTTCCTCGCCTGACTCCCCAGACTGTCCCAGGAAGGCGCAGCTCAGCAGTCTGGCTGCTGTGAGGAGCTACACTTATTTCTCCAAGTGCTCATGTGTGCCAGGGCCTGGCTGGGCACACGGGAAGATGCCTGCTGCCCCCACCGTCCAGGCCTGGTGTGTGTCCACCTCCTGCAGACGCTCTGGGCACTCGGCCGGGACAAGCCGCAAAATCCAGACCATGTCACTTCGACGATGCCTCCGACAGGTTAGACGCTCCAATATATTTTAAACTACTACTGAACATAAACACAAACAAGAAAACGTAGGCCGCTAAGTAGATCAAACGGCAAACAAAAACACCACGCCAGGGAAAGACACTGTGGATCACAGAGGAGTTTACATGTATGATTTTTTTCTTTTTCTTTCTTTTTTTTTTTTTGCAGTACCAGGGCCCATGTGCTTCCAAGGCAGGCACGGTGCCACGAGCTAGATCCCTGGCTATATGTATGACTCTTCAGGGGGCAATTTTTTTCACTCTCTGAATGGAAACTCAAGCTTTGGCGCAGATTCCCGTATTGCACCATTGTGCCGCCAGCCTGGATATTTCATTCCGTCGGCAGAGACGACTGCAGGAGGAGCACGCGGCCATCCTGGGGCCCCCCTTGAATGACAGTTTTCTCTAGGCCTCGGAGCACCTGACTTATAGTTATGTGCCCTAACTATTTTGTTTTGCCCTAACCAGCTGGTTCATTCTCCATGAACAAAGGTCACACCTATTATTAAAATCTAATTCCTAAGTCCAGCTCCCGCTTCAACCACGAAGGATTCTCAGATGTCGCTGTGTGCCTGCAAATTGGAGAAACGCCCTCCAGAAGCCGGTCCTCCCGCGGTGGAAATATTTAATACTGGACACTGAGCAAGCCGAAGAGCCTAAGGCTGGTTTTCCTCCTGAGCCGGGCCGGAGCCCCAGCTCCCCGGGGACACGCGTCCTCCCCGGGTGTCCAGTGACACTGGTGTCCACCCTGGCCACGCGCCGTCCTTCCCCCGCACCGTGTGCACCCTCCGTGCGGCCACACTCGGCCCAGGCTCGGCCCGTCCTGTCCCCCCCGGGGGGCTGCAAACCGTCTCTTCCTGGCACCTGCTGCCCACGCCCAACACTTCCGTGTAACTCATTTTCTTTCACGCGGCAGTGCCCATCTCAGGCCACGCCTTTACTCCTTGCCCCTGTACCCCCATTTCACACCTCCCCGCCTTGTGTTGGGGTCCGGGGGATCCAGCTGAGGCCCCTGGGCTGGCAAGGGAGGCGCCAGGGGCCACCCGAGCTCAGTCCCCGGCCCACGTCCGTCACGTTTCGGAATGCCCACGCGCTGCTGAGGCAGCTGTCTTCACGCACACGTGTGGGAGGGCGCTCTGCCAGAGGCGCAATCAGGTCTCACGTCCTGTCAGGGACATCGGCGACGGCCTGGCTTCTCCCAGACGGCAGACGGAGCGAGAGAAACTGGAACGCTCACGTAGCCCTGGCCGGACAGCGAAAGGACCCACGTGGGAAATACCTTGTGGTCCCTCTAAAAGCTCAGCAGACAGGCTCCGAGGCCCGGTGTGCAGAGGGCAGTGCCCGGGACGCCCCCTGCCGAGACTGTGCCCAGGGTGCCCGCGGCTGACAGGGCACGGCCACTAGACGCAGCAGGGCGGGGCGCTCTGACACCGACCCCGCGCGGGTGACGCTCCCGAGTGCACTGTGCGGCGTGGAAGTGGCCAGAGCAGGAGCGAGGGTGGCGCAACCCCACGCCCAGGAGCAGGCGCACCAGGCAGGTCCCAGGGACCCAGCAGGGACAGCGCCCCCTGCGGGCAGGGCGGGAGGAGCCGGCTTGAGAGACGGGAGAGTGCCCAGGGAGACGCCGCGAGTTTGGCTATACAACGCTGTGAGCAGAAACACTGCCACTGAGCTACGGGCTTCAAACTGGTCGGAATGGTGCGCTTTATGTGATGTGTATTTTACCATAAGTAAAATTCTTCCTAAAAACACTCACGTATATTAATACCCAAAATTTCTTTATGTGGTTTGTTTGGAATTTAAAATACTAATAATTATCCTTGGTAGAAATTTGTATGTTCTATTCATTCCTTAACTGTACTTACTTTAGCATGAAGAATGTTATTTTTTCTTAAAAGTTTATTAGTTTGATTACAATTAAGCTGGGTGCAAAGGCTCCGGCCTATAATCCCAGCATTCCTTGAGACTGAGCAGGGGGTCAGGACTATGAGCCCGGCCTGGTCAACTTACTGAGATCCCATCTCAAAATAAAGAATAAAAGCTAGGGGAGTAGCTTAGGACAAAGACTCTGCATTTGATCCCAGTACTGCAAATAAAAATTGTTCTAAGATTATCTGAAGTTTTTAATTTTATGATTAATAAATTTTGAGTTATGTCTTTAATTGATTCTGCTATGGCCCACAGTGTTGTCCAATGAGAAATTACTCCATAAAATTTGACAAAATCGAACTTTGCATGCAGAAATTGTAGGTACCTCACATCACATATTTTCACAGTCTTTCTGAACTCTTTAGAATGCCTTTCTTTGATACTAAATATTTATTAAACTGGTTTTTCTAAGAAGTTGTTTTCATATGTGATTTTTTTTTTAGTCAAATGCAAATGCTGAAAAGGGTAGGCTTCCTAGTTTGGGCATGGAATCGAATTTATCCAGTTGAAAACAACTACATTCAAAGAGCCTCCCCTCAAATTCAAAATATTCTAAACTAAAACTTAATGCTTCAGAATGAGATATTAAATACCATTGAAATCCTCACTTCCACTCTATCCTTTTTGTGGGATAGAGATACATGGCCTCCTATTTCCTTCATAACTATAGTTTGCTGGAAATTTATACTTTTTGCTCCAACTGTTAAATACTGTACTTGCAGTAAAAATTCCCACCTTACAGGCCAGGAATGTACCTCAGTGGCACAGTGCCTGCCTGGCAGTTTTGAAATGCTGAGTTTGACCCCTGGTACATAGGTAGGTAGGTAGGTAGATAGACAGACAGCTAGCTAGCTAGCTAGCTAGATAGATAGATAGATAGATAGATAGATAGATAGATAGATAGATAGATAGATAGATAGATAGATAATTAAAATCTCAAGTTATTGTATATCAAGTGCAATTAGTGGCTAAAGGGACCATATACAAAAATGTCAGACTATGACAGGCTAGTATACAGGCCAGTACAAGAAGGCTGATCTCAAGAAAGTCCTCTCAACATATTTTTAAACTGCAACTGCTGGTGAATAAAGAAAATAAATTAAACAGATTGTGCTATAAGGCAATTTTATGTATTCAGCATTATCAGTATCATAAACTATTATAGAGTTTTAAATATATATTCCTTTAACATATTCACAAAATTCTAGTTAAAGATATTAAAATGTATTTAACTGGAAGAATGGTAAGCTTGTTTACCAGAAATTATAAAGTACATGTATTACAAACAAATCCACCTCAGATCCATGTCTTTTTTTTTTTTTTGAGACAGGGTCTCGCTTTGTAGTTCAGGCTGGCCCTGAGCTCACTATGTAGCCCAGGCAAGCCTTGAACTCAGCAAACCTCCTGCCTCCGTCTCCAGAGTGCTGGGATTCCAGGCGTGAGCCACCACACCCAACATTGTGGGGTATGGTGCTGATTGCTGGTGGGTGTGAGTCACCACGCCCAATATCATATCATTGTATGTGGTTACCGGGATCGAACCAGGGCCCTTGTGCTTGCTAGGCAGGTGGTGGAAGCACTGAGCTAAATCTCCGGCCCAAGATGAATACTCTTGATATAAGAGGGAAAAAACTCCTGTGTGCAGTGTTAGCATCTCAGTATCCGGGCCGGGCTGCAAATCCCTCGGGCCGCCCCCGGGCCTCCGGCCCACCTCCCTCTGACCCGGCTCCTCCACTATGACTCCAGGGGCCCTTTCTCTGTTACAGGGCGACACAAGCCGCCCTGCGGATCCATCTGGGAGCCGTGACAAGCGCATGCGTACCAGAGCCTGTGACAGTCTGGGGGGGAGGGGCCCCCTCAATCCGCTCCGAAGGCAAAGGGACACAGACGGTGCACCTCCCGGGCCGGCGGCGGCGCCTGCTGTCCCACTGACACGCGCGCGGTGCCCTGTTGACAGCGGGCGTCTGAAATTTCCTCCTGCAGCGAAGGGCTTCCACCTCCCGAGACGCAACTAATAATCCTCCGCATGCAGAGACGGTGCCAACAATTTCGTGTCCCGCTCCCAAGATTGACAAATATGTTCTGGAAGAAACGAAACCGGCAGAACTGTACCATCCGCTGTCGCCAAAACTTGCCTCAGCTAAGATCATGGCGCTTACATCTTTTCTCTACCCTCCAGGGAGCAGACTTCCCTGCCAAACTTTTTTTTTTTTTTTTTGCTACATTTTAATGAAAGAAAATACTACATCCAGAAGAATTTGCTTCTTCTCATAAAAATGAATCATTTCTCATCGCTCGCCAGCATCCACAGCCCTGGTTTTCTAGAGCTGCTTCTGTTCCCACGCTTAGGAGCCCGGGTGGAGGTTATCTGAATACAGAAGACCGACCTAGAGCATTACAAGAACGAGTATTTCTTCTGCATGTATTTCCGGCGAAGCCTCCGCTAAGGACTTTTCAAGGAGGATAAAAGCGTTCGGGACTCAGGCCCTAAGGGTATCGCCCATTGTAAAGATTCTCTATCCTGCAGCCCTGTCCAGCGTGGAGCAGCCACTTCCTGAGCCCCAGACCCGAAGCTCCTCTTTGATTCTGAGCGGCCCGCAGCCTAGCGGGACTTGAAGGAGGTCTTTCCACCGTCCTGGGTTTGTGAGTTCAGATCCAGAAGCCGGCAGGGGAGGAGAGGGTGGGAGAAGCTCGCTTTCTCTCAAGACAGAGTCGTGCTATGGAGTTAACAGAGATCCTCCCTGCCTCCGCCTCCTGGGTGCTGAAATTCTAGCAATACCATGCCCAATAAATACATTTTGTAGTTTGATTGTGAAATAGGTACATTTTATATACACATCACGATCACATGCAGCGTTGAGAATCCGTACCAGTGTATGACACGACTTCTCAGTTTTTGATTTTGGGGTTATTTTGAGACAGGGTCTCACTACTCAGTACAGGGTGGCTTTGAAAATTTAACCTGAGAAATAAGTGAACAAATCTGAAGTGAACAACTTAATGATTTTTTTTTTGAGGTAGGAGTTTGAAATTGCTCTCACTATGTACTCCGGGCTGGCCAAAAACTTGTGGTGATCCTCCTGCCTCAGCCTCCTCAATTCAGGATTGCATTTGTACACCATCAAGCCTGGCTGCTTTTCCTCAACAGAAAGAATAATACGCTCTAAACCGTAATTAAGGTGTCTATGCCGCTTCTCCCTATTCCTTCATGGAAAACGAGAGAGGCGCCAGGGGGCAGCACTCACGGTGCACCGGCAGCCCCTGCGCAGGCGCGATCGCTTCCGGTCTTCCGGCAGACGGATGGATTCTCATGGCTGCAAAGCCAGCACTTCCAGACCCCTGTCCGAGCGTGGCTCTCCCCGCTGAACTTGCTTTCAGTGGACAAGTCTGCCTACGGTGGACGACAGAAGGGCAGGGCTTCTGTGGCCAGGGGTTCGGTTCTCTCTCCCCGGGGCTCCCGCCGCTCAGCGGACGCAGCGGCCCCAGTAGTGAGCCGGGTCCGGGTGACTCGGGCGCTGTTCCTCATCGCCTGATCCATAAATGCTTCATGACGACCCACAGATTCTGCAAATGCTACGGGACGCCCCATCTGCACGGAACGGCACGCAGGGTCCTAAACTGTCATCACTTGGCGACCCGGAGATGGGGGGGGCGGGGGGGGAGCCCCACACAGACAACAAAAACCGACTCCATCCCATGATCAGCACGCCCTCTCTCTGAGGGAATGATTTTATCTCTCCTCTCTCCCAACTTGGCTTTTCTTCTTAGGAGTGATTCACCATGAAAGATACAACTTGCTTAGCACCTTGTCCTGATCGGGGTTTGAATCTGAGCTATGGGAAAGAATCAGCAACAGAAAGGGAACCCGACAGCCCTGTGCTTGCTGCTTACAGCTTACAGAGACAGCGATCATCATCTGGCAGCTTTTACTTTCTCATGTTCCCTGACAAAAATCCTGAATTTCTCAGATGCACACCGAGGAAATCTGAAGCCCAGACCAAAAGGCTATGGGGAATTTTCACACTGGAAAGTGTGATCAGGTGTTATGCAAACATAGAAGCTTCAAAAAAATTCACTTAGATATGGGTAAAACTGAGAATTAACTCGTGTCATATACGGTTACAAATTCCCCAATGTTGAGTGTGATTGTGAGCTGTATGTAAAATGTATCAATAAAGAATTCAATTGAAAAAAATAAATTCACTTACATCTTGGATACCAGGGCACAGGCCTTCCCTAGAGGCCGAACCAGGATTCTGGCTATTGAAAAGGCCTCGAACTGGGCCAGCCATAGCCCCTTGTTTTCTGGTCACAACGGAGCTGACCATGGACATTTCCCAAAGGGGACAGAATTCTGGGAGTGAACCAGGTTCTCCTTCAAGAACAGGACTCCTGCGCCCCAATGTCTGAAATCCGTACCATCCTGATGGGCACAAGAACTAGAAGAAGAATTATGAAGAGGTAGGCCAAAGAGACGTGGAAGAGATTTTAAGAAGCAGTGATAAAAAGAACATGTAGACTTCAATGACAAAAAAACACTTAAGCCTTCAATTTTTTTCCAGTTTCTGTATGGCTTTTCTCCACTTAGTTTCCTGTTCTTACCATGGTCTACTTTAGCTTATCTGAGTTTTTAATTCTTTACATGAAATACACTTTTAAAAATAGAGTTGGCCTGGGGGTGTAGCTCAGTAGTAGGAAAAATAAATAAATAAAGGTTATAACTGGTCCAAGTTACCAGCTCACATGTAAGAACAATTTGTACGCTGACTCAGAGTGAAAAATCATAGAGAACCAACAGAAAAGGAGAATATCCATCCCATAATGACTGCTTCCTGCTCCTTCATGCATTAAAAATGAGAAGCCTAACAGCATTTCCATTTTCTCTCTACCGCCCCCACCAATCAGTTTCCTGTTCTGTAACCTCAGACTGTAGAAATCACACACTGAGGCTTGCGTAAGATCCCTCTATTCACGCTGTCAAACTTAATTTCACTAGTTGGAGCAATTTAGCCTGTACCAGTGGTTCCAATAAATCTAAGAGCAGAGAAAGTTTTATATTCCTCGGTTGATTTTCTCAGGCCTTGGCAATCCCGTAGAGATGCTCTCATTTCTCAAAAGTGTGCCAACTCCTACTTTCCTAGCCCACATTAGAAGAGTGACATCAGAGGAAATTTGGGGTGCGATCAAGATGAAACGTCATGGAGTTGGGGAGCACTTCTTCGCCCTAGCCACTTTGGTTCTCACCAACAGACGCCACACACCCCCGTTCTCCGGTGAGCACTCCACGGCGTGGGCCCGGAGGCCTTGTGACCAGCGCGTCCTCTCTCACTCTGTCATGAGGAGCCACGGCTGGCCTTCTTTCTCTCCCTCCTGCTTCCTCTGTACTTCCTGTGCCTTCTGCTGCCTCTCCGACGTGCCTCACACACACCTGTCACTCAGACACACCTGTCTTCTCTGTTCAGCAGTGTCCAGGAAACAGGACGAGACTGACAAAGTCAAGCCGCGGGCTCCAACCGCACGGTGCCGCCAGCTGCCTTGATCTTAGGGCTTCGTCTGCCCGTCTGTCTACAGGTGAAGAATTCACACACGCATCCCCCGAGAGCCCTCCCGCCTCTACCTTCAGAAGCTCAGAGTGTCCGTCCCAGGTGGAAAATGCTTGCTACCATTCCTTCCCACTGCTCTGTCTGACCTCTGTATTCCTGGCGCTTATCCGGGCTGTCCGGAGGGGCTGATCAGTGCGATCTGCGGAGTCACCCCGTTCCTGATAGGCACTCATCAGGACGATGCCGCCGATGCACAAAACTGGAAAAACGTGTGTTTGCCATGACTGCGGATGCCACGCGGCAGCACCACGACTTGGAAGGGGTGCTTCCCAGAGAAGAAGCCCAACCCAAAGCCCACACGGCACTTCCCCGGGCCTGCAGATCATAAGAAGAATCTTGGGTCAGAGGCTGGGCCCTTGGGGGACGGCGGAGTTGGGCGGGTCGGTGGCAACCCAGAGGACATCTTTGCTACAACCCTTAGTGTCTTCGGCAGGGCCTCTAAATCCGTAAGATCATGACTTGCTGGACTTTTCATGGGCCCTAAAACAGTGGAGGTCTTCATTCTAGCGGTACTGTGTGCTGGTTATATCATCAGGAACATAAGCCATGCTGAGGAGGGGTGTCCACAAGAGGACAGGTTTGGGAGGTCCCCGAGATCCTAGGGTGAGGCAGCTGGCATGCCGAGGATTTCAACTGCAGTCACTCAGACCTCGAATAAACAAAGCCCAACTGGCTTCTGGTTTATACATCTATGCTGTCGATAACCCAAGTCACAAAAGCGTCACTGGGCTGCTGTAATGTGTACCAAATGGGCACCAAACGTGATGGCTGGTACAGGAAGAATGTATCAGTACAGTGTAGACGCGGCAGAATGTTCAATTCAGCCAGCGCAAGTCATCATGGGAATACGTCCCTCCAATGAGGCAGGTTGCCTAGCGACGCAGCTCTGAGAACCTGCTCTTCCATGAGCTAAGAAAGAACTTGCCGGAAGATACGCCGGGGCCTGCATTTGCTTTCATACACACCTCGGAGTGTGCCCTGCCGTGACGAGCCATCCCGGGACCTCTGCTTCTTAAAAAGATTCACCCTAGCAGTGATGTCAATCAAAGCTGCAGACGAGACAGGAAACTAAAACAGAGACTTCCGGTCCAGCGAGTCAAACTCGCTCCGCCCTGGATCACCGGGCTGTCTGGGCGGTTTCTAAGCTTTTCAAGGTCATGTGAGACCGAACAACGAAGACCGCGTCACCCGACTCCTCAGCCTCCCACCACTCTCTCCTCAGGAACCACCAGCCAAAACTCCAAGATGATTCACCTCGGGATTAATGCGACTCCCCGGCGAAGCCAGCGCCTAGCGAAAGCCACCGGGTCTGAAGAGTGCTCCACCTGGCCGCCAGGGGGCGAAAGCGAGAGAAACACAGCTTTGGGAAACGGGCCTCGCAAGACACCTTCTCCTTCCCAAACGAGAGACTTTTCTTTTTGAACATAAAGGAAACATGCTTCCTATAAGAAGCCAAACACTGCGAAAGAGAGATTCTGGGGTGAATTTCCTCTTCCAAAGAAGTTTGGGGTTCTCTGAATCCCACCCTTGGCCTCACCCAAGTTTAAGTTTCTTCTAAAACACCTTTTCTCCAGGCGCAGCAGTCACAGGGAGGGGCATAAACACAGCATTTCCCAGAAAAGCTCTGAGAGTCACCCTTGGCCTCAACGGAGCCACCAACTGCCGTTCCTTAGTGCCCACGGGCTCGGCTTCTAGTCCCCCCCACGCGCCCCGTGAAAGTGGGACGATGTTTACCTATGACCTGTATCCAGCTCCACATAATTTAAACCACCCCTGGAGGACTCGTGGTTCCGAGCACCGTGTAAACGCTTCAGGAGGAGTCGCTATTCTACCTTAAAGAATAAACACGGCAGCGCTTGTTCAACAGATGGCACGGGATTTTAAAAAATACTTTTGGGGGCCGGAGGGTTAGCTCAGTGATTCCGGCGCCTGCCTCGCAAGCACAAGGACCTGAGTTCGATCCCCCCCGGTAACCACATAGAATGCTGGGTGTGGAGACACGCCCACCAACAATCAACACCGCATACCACAATGCCGGACGTGGTGGCTCACGCCTGTCATCCCAGCACTCGGGAGGCAGAGGCAGGAGGATTGCTGAGTCTGAGGCTTGCCTGGGCTCCATAGTGAGCTCAGGGCCAGCCTGGACTACAAAGCGAGATCCTGTCTCAAAAAAAAACAACTTTTGATCAGCGAGTCACCTGCAAGGACGAGGGTGCAGGGATACGAGGCTGGTTGCCTTCGTGGGTACCGAGGGGCCATCACTTTAGCAGCTGCACGTTTTTATTGCTCATTTTCTCTACTGCAAACGCGGCGATAAAAATGCATTTATGTCGACGTGCACGCGTATCTGCACTCTCTCCCCAGAACCTACTTAGGATCAGCTCTAGGTAAAGGCGCTGGGATGCAGCTCAGTGGTAGAGTGCTTGCCCTGCTTGACAGAGGTACTGGGTTCGAGTTCTAGCACGGGGGAGGGGTGATGTAGGATCTAGTAAGGAATCATCTCGCCTCCTGGCTTAGACTAGAACTCATGTTGGAAATGTTGGTGTTCTGGGTACTGTGACAGCCGGGGCCCAAAGCTCTGACTCTGGCCCAGGCATTCATGGCACAGCCAACCTGGGCATTGCCAGTTCAAGTAACACTGTAGGACTCTTTCGGGTTCATGCTAAAAACACCCCAAACCATGACATAACAGAAACAGAATGGATATTTACAAAAGAACCAATAGAAATGGCCAATCAACATACAAATTGCAGACATGAGGTTTTCTAGTTTAAAGAACTCTGTGCCCAATGTGAGTGCGGGTACCAGGCTCCCCCAAAGCTCAGCTTCTTTGCCCATTTCTTTTTTCCCCAAAGTCCAATCTGGAAATATCCTGGGTGTACGCCTGTGTGGTATGGCCTCTGTCGCCCAAAGCAAGCGAAGAAGACAGGCTTGTTTTGATGTGATGCAGGGAGGCCACAGATCGGCACACAGGGCCACATTTATTAATCCCGCCTGGCGCCAGGGGTTAGGGCGCACAGTCGGGCACCAGCAACCCGCCCTCCCGGGGCCACCTTGCTACACAGAACCCTTCATCCTGCAGCCACACCTCATCCGGCCGGCTCCGACGCCGCTGGGCTCCGTCCGCCCCCGGGGCCGCCCCACCCGAGCCAGGGCGCTGGCAACGTCCTCACCCGCACGCGCCCCTTCGCGGGCTGCAGCGACATCTACACATCTGGCCAGGAGCCACAGACCTCCTCCCGCCCACAGCCACACCAGGACTTGAGCGCGATATTAAGGAGAACTGAAATCTGAACGCGGCCCGTGGGTATATGCTGCTTCCTGAGAACCGTTCCACGCTGCTCACATTTTAGGGCTTTTCTCACGACTCCACGTCTTTCTTGGTAAATTTTCATTTTTAGTTCCTTGCTGACTGTTTTCTAACTGGCTGTGGTTAGACGTGAAAGCCACGAACTCATGTATACTATATAACAGGCATCTGACTCAACGTTTATTGGTCCTAAATTTTCCTGTTGAATAGTTGCAAATAAAAATCATATCTTCAATCTCTCTTTTTTGGTAGTACTGAGGAACTACACCTAAGACTAGCTCTCTCAGCTCTCTTCCCAGCCACTTATTTATTAAGCGCCCTTCCTGCCCACCCCATGCCAGGAATCAAACTCAGAACCTTGGGCTTGCCAGGCAGATTCCACTGAGCAACATCCCCGGCCCTTCTTCTTTTTAATAATTTTGAGACTAGTTTTCACGACATCCCTACGCTGCCCAGACTGGGGTTGAACTTGTAAATTTCCTGCTTCAACCTCCCAGCTCTTTAGTCTTATTTTGTTGTATGGAGGTTAACTAGGTCAAAGAGAGAAACAAAAATTATTTTCAGCTACACAGATATCTTTTTAGTTTGAGAGCTTTTCAATATATTTAGGCATACCAGTGTTTAAAAGTCTTTTGTTCACCTGAAATCCAAATATAACTAGACGTCTTACATTTTTCCTGCTAAATTTGTCAGATCCAGATTTTGGGGTTTTTTGTTTGTTTTTGTCTTTTGAGACAGGGTCTCGCTCTGTAGTTCAGGCTGGCCTTGAGATTACTATGCAGCCCAGGCCTGGAACCCACAGCAATCCTCCTGCCTCTGCCTCCTCAGGGCTGGGATTACAGGTGTGAGCCACCACGCCCGGCACCGTGGTATGTGGTTAACGGGGATCAAACTCAGGACCTTGCACTTGCCAGGCAGAAGATGGAACCACTGAGCTAAATGCCCAGCCCCAGGTGCATTTCTGGAACTGCAAGAATCACGCCAAATAAGATGAGCCCAGCAATGCACTGCTGCTCGAGTCCTCGAGGAATGTCTCTCAGGTGTCACGCTGTTAAGGGTTTTGGTGGCTGCTGGCTTCAATTACTATGAATTCACCGAGGCCGTAGGTTGTTGGCAAATTTATAGCTCAGTCGCAGCATGATGGCTCGCAGAGCGTCTCCCTTCAATAGCTACAGGATGAACTGACGGCCACACTTCAGTGCTGCTAGTTTGGAGAGATAAAGCTATACTTCTTGGGCTGTGTCATTCTAAAAGCCAATGAGCGATGCTTAACTCGAGCACAGGTAAGCTAATGACGCATCATCGGATGTGAGGCTGATGAGCAGTAAGTCACAATGAAGAGCTCAGACCTAGCTGCACACGCTTGGGTGCTCACCTGTGCCGAGGACCCCAAGGCGAGCGTGAGGTCACCTGGCCGCATAGGAAAAGCCCACTGTTTGAAAAGCAAGAAGAAGCCTGCAGTTTCCAAGCCACACGGCACAGTTTCTCTCTCACTCTGTTTCTTTTTTTTACTAACTTCCTGCTTCTGGATGAGCTTCCTGAGTTTTGCTCTGCAAACACAAAAGCACTGCTAATGCCCGCCTCAGAAAAGCACAACGAGGATTGAGAAAATTCACAGGAAGTAATTAGCACAGCGCTTAGAATGCAGCATTTTAACCAACGAATTTCTCTTCAGTGAATGTTCAGTAAGAGCTTAGCGCCATTCAAGTATTTTTACATTTTAAATAATAAAAATGACATTCACTTTTTTTTCTCTACCTCAGAAAACGAAAATTAAGAAAATCAGCTCAAGCTGAGTGAGGTCATGCGTGACTACAGTGCAGCACTCTGGGAGGCTGAGGCAGGAGGAGATCCCACCCGCGAGCCCAGCCTGGGTTGATTTATTGATCTAGCGAGAACTTGTCTCAAGAAGACGAAGAAGAGCAGGGACGTGGCCAGGGAGAAGGCCTCGGCCTCCACCACCCGTGTGCCGCAGGTGCGCAGAAAGACTTTAAAATGATTCAGCGTCTCCGAAGCTTCGCAACACGCGAGCCAGAGTCTCAGAATTGCAGCCTGGGCAAGGCTGTCGGAGCCTCGCTACGTGTTCTTTTTATTGCTATAGAAAGAAATTACTGCAGATTTTATGACAAAATAGGCTAGGTCGAGTGTCTTACGCTTCCTGTAGGTCAGAGACCACAGGCTGGAGTGAGGTTGTCGGCGGGGCGGCGGCCTGCCCGGGCCCTCCAGGGCTGACTCCTCCGTGTCCTGCTCACCCAGCTTTGCAGGAGCCGCTCCCTGTGGCGCCGAGCCGCGGCCCGGGGCTGCTGGGGACCACCCTCGAGGCCAGCAGCCGAGTCAGCGCCCGGTCTGCAGCGGGGCTCCCTTCCTCCGCCGCCGCCTCCGCTCTCAAGCAGCCGCGCCCTCTGCCGAGCCCGCGCCCCGCCTCGCGGCCATGAGGAGCACCTGTGAGGGTGCGAGCCGGTCCTGAGCGGCTGACGGCGCCTGAACGCGTGGTCAGCACCCCGGAACCTAGAGACCGGGGTCCCCGCGGCTCCCAGGCTCACCGAGTCAGGAGCCACGGCCGGCGGTCACTGGAGCCTGGGGACCGCTGGGGTCGTGGGGGGGTCCAGGCCCCGTGTGAGATAAGCCCAGCAGAGGCGCTCAGAGTTGTCTGCAGGCGCGGCTCACCACTTTCCTACCGCGTCTACACTCGCCGCAGGGTATCCGTGGCTTCTGCTCTCAGTTTCATTTTGTGATGATAGATTTCAGCTGTATTTGTAGTCGATTCCAATGAAAATTTTCATCAAAGTGTTTTAGTGCCGGGCGTGGTGGCTCACGCCTGTAATCGCAACACTCGGGAGGCAGAGACAGGAGGATTGCTGAGTCCGAGGCTTGCCTGGGCACCATAGTGAGCTCAGAGCCAGCCTGAACTACAAAATGAGACCCTGTCTCATAAACAAAAAAAAAAAACAAAGTGTTTTTCACGCGTGCCTTCCGGGAAGAGCCAGGGCTGAGGCAGTCTTCACACCGGAGGCGGAGATGTGCTTAAGAGCACACAGGGGGCCCATCGGGGCCCGATTCCCCTCCATCTTGGAAAACTGGGAGTCAGGGAAGGACATCACGCTTGGCCCCTCTTCAGTGTTTGCTTCACACTGTGGAACAGACAGGAGGAGAAGACAAGGAGGTGGCCGTGCCAAGGCGCTGCCCTGAGCAGGGGCTCCAGAGCTGGTTTCCAGCAAGCTAAGTGTGGAAACAGATGGTTTGCAGATGTGGGCCAGAGGAGAGACTTCCTGTACAGAATATGCTCATTTACCTGGGTTGTAAGAACCAGCATTCCCTGTTGGCTTTCAGTTTGGGAGCTGTGAAGTCACAGATGTATGGTAAATTTGACACAGGAATCATGTGAGTTTTCATCTTGGTCTCTCTATAATTTAGGCTGGCTTTGAACTCGTGGGAGATCCTCCTGCCTCAGCCTTCCAAGTGCTAGAATCACAGGCGTGTGTCACCCCAGTCAACTTATAAGTTTTATTAAAAAATGCACCTTGGGGCCAGAGGGTTAGCTCAGTGGTTCCAGCGCCTGCCTCGCAAGCGCAAGGTCCTGAGTTCGATCCCCAGTAACCACATAAAATGCTGGGCGTGGAGACACGCCCACCAACAATCAACACTGCATACCACAATGCCGGACGTGGTGGCTCACACCTGTCATCCCAGCACTCGGGAGGCAGAGACAGGAGGATTGCTGAGTTGGTGGCGGTTTGCCTGGGCACCATAGTGAGCTCAGGGCCAGCCTGAACTACAAAGCGAGACACTGTCTCAAAAAGCAAAAAAAAAAAAAAAAAAAAAAAAAAAAAATGCACCTTGTATAACTTGAAAAATCTTCCAAAACATTAGTAGGCTATGGGCACAGGGTCAATTCCACCATCAAACTGTCTTTGTCACGTGATCTAAATTCCGTCTCAAGCTCCGGAACCCCAGGACACTAGCTTCTTAGTCTACACATTTACTTACACAGATCATCATCACGTTTCTTTTGGTTGGGTTTCTATGAAATTTCTACCAAAGGTAGGTCACAGAAGCTGCTTACAGCTGCGGTAAAGAGTACCTCCCGCGCACCGCACGGTTTGTTTTTAATTAAAACCATCTCCACGCAAGCAATCTCACGGCTCAACAAGCCACTGGAGGAAACCAGTTCCAGAGAATACAAAATGTCTTCTGTTGCTTAATCTTTTCCTGTCTCTTGTGAGTTCTGAACCTCAAACAGTTACAATTCTATTTTGAGCTATTTTTTAAAAGGGGGAAGGAGGAGGAGGAGGAAAAGGAAGAAGGAAAGAAGGCGACAGCAAGGGCACAGGAGGGTCCCTGGCCTGGGCTCCCCCCCCCCTCCTGCTGCCCTCTGCCCCAGCCATCATTGTGACGCGGCAGGAAATGCAGAGCTGAGTTAAGGCTCATCAAGGCCGAAGCCTCGGGCAGCTCGGAGCTCTCAGGAGAGGGGCCCTGCGTCCGACAGGCGGGAGCTGAGGCAGAGGCAGGAGCCACTCAGGGCTCAGCTGGGGCTCCACTGCCGCTTCCACGGCGCGGCCTGTCACGCCGGGGCCGCTGTCTTGGTGGTTCTCGAGCCCAGCTCCGTGGAGAGAGGACCCGGCGCCGGTCCGCCCCGTGCACCGCGAGCCGGGCAGCCGCGCAGCCACAGCGGTGGAAGCCCGGCCTTCCAGGGCGCAGAGCACGAACCGAAGTGCGCTCGCTCTCCGCGGACGGTCTCACCTGGAGGATCAGGTCCCGCCACAAACGCGAACAGAGGAAAAGTCCTAAACTGAGGCTCGTGCAGACCTTCGAGCCCTGCAGACCTTGTGCCGCGTACTCAGCCCACAAAGATGCGGAAGGAACAGGCTTCCGTCACGACCTTCCACCCCTGCACGGTCTGGGTAGGGAAGGGCGGGGGCCTGAGCGCCAGAGTACGGTAAGCGGACCCTCACCTGCTAACCCAGGAGCGCCACAGCGCCCTGGAGTCAGGAGAGGAAATAAAGGGGCGTGTTTGCCCCGTGCGCGCTGGTGAGCGCCACCGAAGCGTTGTGTGGAGTCCTGAGCGCGAGAAAGTAAGCGAGGTATTCAGTCATTCGCGGGTGGTTCCAGCTACTCAGGAGGCTGAGACAGGAGGATGGCAAGTCTGAGCCTATCCTGGGCAATTTAGCAAGGCTTTCTCAAATTTTTGAAAAAAGGAATAGAAGTAAGCGAGATGGGTTGGCCCAGCGTGCAGGGCATCCGTAGCCGTGGGCAGGACGGGCAGAGACAGAGCAACTGAGCGGGACACCGAGCACAGGGTTGGGGGTTAGGTTAGAAGGAGCAGAAGACAAGAGAGGCCAAGCTCGGGGGGCACGCACGCTCCAGAGGTCCGCAGGCGCCCTGCCCTTGTACCCCGAAGGCTGTGAGTCGGGGCGAGGCCAGCTGCACAGCGAGTCGGCTACAGGATGGCGCCTCGGGCCCAGCAGGGGGCCCACTGGCCTGAGCCGGGCGGGCGGGCGGAGAAGAGGCTCCGGCCTGCACAGGGGCCTCCCCCCAGGCCTGCCCTCCCGCCCCTGTGGCCCGCAGGGCAGTGTTCACGGACGCCCTGCTTCCTCCCGAAAACAGCTTTCCGTTTCCACAGGCCCCCACGCGAGCCCGGCTTGACCCCGCAGTTCAAGGGCCCCTCACTTCATGGTATCCGGTCTCCTCCCCTGCAGCACCTTCGTGGCCGAGTCCCGAGTCCTGCCCGACTCTCAGGCAGGTGACAGGTGGGGACAGTGCGGAACGTGACTCTGCCTCAGGGCCCCCTTGGACGGCCCGCTCCTCCCCCCTGAGCCGTGGTCGCAGGGAGCTGGTCCACGATAGAACCGTGTTTCACGAGGAGCACAGCGACACGTCTCTCCTCCGCTCGTGAGGACAGGCGGAGTGGCGCACGCTGTGACACGGGGGTGGGGTCCGCCCTCCCCCAGGCACCCTGCTCCGGATCTGCGGAAGGAGGCTGTGAAATCTGGTTCAGAAAGCAGTTAGCGTGTGTCTCATGCGTGGGAAGCATCCGACACGTCAGGACCCAGTGTCACTTCAGTCCACACAAGTGTCCCGGTTCCCTGGCTTTTCATTGCCTAGTGATGAATCTTTGCTTCCTGCCAAAGCTCATCGGAATAGTATACATACAAATAATACAAAACTAGGAGCACCGATCAAATGCATATTCTATAAGAAATTTTACCCCTGGACAATTACAGGTTTCCATGTATTTTCAGAAAAGCAACGCCAAATTCTCAGTTGTTTCCGGAAGGGTCTTCATGCATTATTTTCAGGGTATACTGGTGTCTATCATGTGTCACTTTTGGACCCTTTTGCTGCCCGTACAACTTCTCAGCTGCGTGTGAGGCCCAGGGGCACCCCCGGGGCCCCGAGGTGGTTCCTGTGTGCCTTGTACACACACACAGACTTCTAGAGTGTGGGTTCATCTTTCTCTTTAACCTTTCAAGAGTTGATATGTCAATAAAATTCCATCTAATGTCACTGTGATTCATGCAGTAGAAGGTTGTTTTGACTCTTGGCATAAACTGAACGACCCTTGTCCCCCACGGTGACACACTGGGAGTCAAGTCACACCGTGGAAGGGCTGTAGCTATGCTGCGGCCGATGTCACCCCAGGAGAAAAAGCCCAGGTCCAGAATGTCCCCCCGGGAGGAGAAGGTGGCGAAGGGCAGAGGCCGGAGTGCAGGGCGTTCTTGCAGCTACCGCAGGCCTGGAGCTCGTGAGGAACAGCCTCTGGGCCGGGGACTTAGCTCACATGGTACCACGCCTACCTCGGAAGCACAAAGGCCCAAAACACTCAGGCAAGCTGTCTTACTGCTTGCATTATGACTATTTTTTAGTTTGATGATCTAGTTGTACTTTTTTTTTTTTTTTGCGGTACCTGGGATTGAACTCATGTCCTTGTGGTTCCAAGGTAGGTGCAGTACCACTTGAGCTAAATTCCTGGCCCTTAGTTGTACATTTCTAATATGGCTGTTTTTTTAGTTTTTTCTTAAATAGATTGAACCCAAGCTATCACACTAAGCTGTATTCTTGGGCATTTTTAATGTTTAATTTGAGAGTTGGTCTTATTAAATTGCCCCAGTGGGCTACTGCTCAACTTGTGATCCTCTTGCCTCAGCTTCCCAGACTGCTGGGGTTACAGATGTGCCCCACTGCACGCAGCAGCCCTAGTTTTCAGAAGAAATATCCATTTGCTTAGACTTCAAAAAAAGACTCACTTCCAGAGAACTCATTATCATTCATATTTGAGAAGAAAATATGAAAACGATGGGTTTTAAAAGGAGTCCAGGAATAGAACAAACCACAAAGTCAGAGATTTATTAGCAGGCATCTTTGACCTGACTCAGCAAAACTGGACATGGGGTACATGGAGGAGGGGTTAATAATCCTGGGATTTGGGGCCCGGACAGGAGGGCGGGCCTGGCGCCCACTCGCCAGCAGAGCACGATGCCTGGAATGCTGGGTCCGCCGGGGGCGGCATTAAGACAGTGTCATGAATTATGGGGTCACCTCCCTGCAAGGCCCAGGGGACCTCCTCTCTCCACCCCACGGAGGTGTTTAACACGCGAGGGCTCCGTGTCCACGCGGCAACACCCTGCAGTCCTGGGCACTTCCTTGTCTCAGAGACACCATGCCCAACAGCCACAGCACGAGGAAGGACAGGCTTAGTTTAGCTCACGTTCTGGTCCCTGGCCAGCTGGCTCCCGGGCCGGAGGACAGCACGCCAGAGGGTCCTGGCGGAGGAGCGCTGCTCACAGCATGGTGACGGGGAGGCGGCGGGGAGGGAGAGGCGCCCTCCAGGACCCGACCACGGCGACCTCTTCTGACCGGCCCCGCCTCCTAACAGCCAGCCGGCTGTAGCCCACATAACCGATCCCAGTCCACAGGCCCTGCCTCCCCCGAGCAGCTGGGGCGTTAGGGGGACACGCAGATATACAGTAATGGCCACGGCCTATCACAAACCACACCCCATGCTCCCGGCAGAGGGGCCTCTGGGCAATCTCAGGAGAGCTGCGCAGAGCCGCCTGGACCCGGCAGGACAGACAGAGACCCAGGGTACGACTGGCTTTCTCCCCCAGACTCTCCCGCCCTCACGGGGGAAACCGCGGTCTCCTCGCCAGACACACAAGAAGGAGTGCTCCTTCTCCTCCTCCTCCTCCTCACCTGCCATCTTGGTTTCTAGAACTTTCCCAAGTACTGTAGCAGATTTTTTACTTCTAAGATCAATATTAACCTTCGACTAAAGGAGAAGTTGGCCCCAAAGCATAAAGTCTGGAAAACCGCAAGTGAGAAAGAAGGAAATGTATTAGGTAATGTCTCTCACTAGTCTGAAATCATCAAAACGTCTTTCAGAAAGAAGTTAACTTATTTTGCCTGTACTTATACTTTTGGTCTTAGGCTCTGACAGTCCAGCAATGGAAGACATTTTAAAAATTGATACATTAAAAAATTTAAAAGACCCAAAGAGCAACTGTCCAGCTTTGGAATTTTTTTTGAAAACTTACCTAATATACAATATCAATTTTATTTATTTATTTGATAATGTCTCTCTACCCATTCATATATTTACTTGAACCAAGATGTCCCTATGTAGTTCAGGCTGGACTTCAACTCACTGTGTAGCCCAGGCCTCTCAGCAATTCTCCTGCCTCAGCCTCCCGAGTGCTGGGTCTACAACTGTGGGCCACTCTTCCCTGCTACAGTGTCAGTGTTAGAGCGTAGGTTTACTGGAATGACTTTTCTTTCGTGGACAGCACCACGTCTAGACACCATACCTGCCGCAGGTGCGGAAGGAGTCCGGGTCTCACACCCAGGGCGTAAAGCTCCTGTGACTGGAAAAGCTATTTACATCTCAGAAACGGCTCCCGTTAGGCAGGAAGACAGCAGCGCGTCTGGGGCAGGGGCCTCGGTGTTACCCGAGCGGCCGCTTCCTCCTGCCTGTGCAGTTTCTCTCGGCCAGAGCAAGGCCGGGGGCAGGAGAACGTGTCTCCCGGGCGTGAGGCCGCGCCGGCCGCAGCCGCGCTCCAGGGAGCGGGTCCCGGGGCCGAGCGCGCTGCCACGTGGGCCCCGCCGCGCAGGAGGAGACAGCGAGCGAACAGAGTGAAGCTAAAGTTGGGCTGTTGCCGGTGCCTCTGTTGGAAGTCCAGGGAAGCGCTCCAGCCCTCGGGCGAGCTGCCGGCAGCTCTCAAATGGCCGCACCGCCAGGTTCCCGGCCTCCGGGGCTGCAGACGGGAGACCGCCGCCCCGTGCGTCAGGCTCCCCCGCAGCCCGCTCGGGTGGCTCCTCGGACACCCGCCGCGCTGTGACCTCTCCCCTCCTTCACTTCCCCTGAGCAGCTTCAGGCGGTGCAGTCAACACACCCAGTGCCCCGTGGCGGCCTCCACAGCGTGCTCCGGCCCTCGCTTGACCGAGCAGCAGGCCGGGCGCACAGTAACTGGATGGCACCGAGCGGAACTCAAGCCCACGTGTGCGTGACCCCAGAGCGTGTGCTCCCCACGAGGCCAGGGGCGTCTGAGACTGCCCGCAGGCTCTGCCGCCCGCTAACACTGAGGGTTCGGAGCGGCTCTGCCCTGGCAGCGGGCACAGTGCCCGTGTTTCCATGCCCCCCATAAGCTCGGGGAAGTGGAGCTTCCCGCACTCTGGCCGAGCTGGCTTTCTTTCAAGGGCTCTGGTTCTAATGGCTTTTACAGAGCACATTTATATCTCGGGAGTTCCCCCCAAGGGGAAAAGAATTTGCTTGCTGTTCAATTTCCTATGCACAGTTTATCACCCTGCACCATCCTTACTGTTTATTTTCACGGACTGTTTCCCGGGAGAGCCTCACAAATACTCTTTTCCTCCTAACCAGCGTGAACACGGTTATCCCGGGACTAGCTCAGTGTGACAGCCGGCTGCTGGCCTCCCTTGCGGAGAGAGCGGCTCCCCGAGGGGTCCGCACTGAGGTCGGAGGTCCCTGGCGCTTGTCTGGGGCGCAGAGGCCCACAGGTCTGTCACCCCATTTGGAAAAGGGACTCTCGGGATCTGGACCTGGGCTACCTCCATTCACCCCACACGGAGCTCGGGTTAAAATGTCTTTTATGGTAGTCAAGCAAAACCTTCACCCTCCCGGTAACTCCTTCTCTGTTGTTTTGAATTTGTTAGACGCCTAACATGTAACGTGGACAAGAAGTCACAGAAATCTTCCAGATGTCCAGCTCTCTGACTTCCTTCCTTTGGCTGGGATCCTTGGTGTTCTGTTTGTACACAGGAAACCTCTTTACCTAGTTTTGCACCTACCAGATGTGACTTTGTATTTATCTTCCTCTCACCTAATTTGTCAGGAAGCACCTACAAAGAATTTTTTTTTTATTACTGCCTGTTTGCCACTAACACTTTTCTGTCTTGCTAATTCCTTTAATAATCATTTGATATCATTTAATGACCTAACCAAGCTTCAAAATTTGATGTGATCCCATTTGTTGACACTTGTTTTTTGTTTTTTGTTTTTTTTTGAGACAGGGTCTCCCTTTGTAGTTCAGGCTGGCCCTGAGCTCACTATGTAGCCCAGGCAAGCCTCAAACTCAGCAATCCTCCTGTCTCTGCCTCCCGAGTGCTGGGATGAGAGGCGTGAGCCACCGCCGAGCTCTGTGGTGTGTGGTGCTAATTGCTGGTAGGCGTGAGCCACCATGCCCGGCAGATGCTTGGTATTTTTTTATGCTACTTTGCTGAGAAAGTCTTTGCCTATTCCTCTGTCCTCAAGTGTTTTACTTCTTTTATCTTCCAGAAGATTGTTTCTGTTTTTTTGTTTTGAGACAGGGTCTCCTTTGCAGTTCAGGCTGGCCCTGAGCTCACTATGTAGCCCAGGCAAGCCTCAAACTCAGCAATCCTCCTGCCTCTGCCTCCTGAGTGCTGGGATGACAGGCGTGAGCCACCAGGCCCGCCACTGTGGTATTCAGCATGTCTTTTATTCTCTCAGAGAAAAGCAGGACCTCACCGTCAATGGATAACATTAATCACTGCTCTAGAAAACACAAATATTTTGGCTGAGATACTGGTTTTTACCTCTATCCGTGGGAGATCTTTACTGTGTTCTTTTGGGGGCTCCAGGGTGAAAAAGATCACCCAGAAGGATTTTAACAAAGATCTCAGGAATGAACAGCCCTCTCAGAACAACGCATCTCAGAAAACACTATGACTGTGTGTACAGACAGTGTCAAGATGGCAATGGGTCTGTCTGTGTACGTGAAAGAATAAAATAAGCGAAATGAAGAAAACTGGCACTTAGACTAGGGATCCTAAAAAGAGAAGGGGACCAGGAGACGGAGGGGACTGGGACGGGGAGGAGGGACGCAGGCGTGGAAGAGCAGAGGGCCGGTGCGTGTGCCCCACGAGGAACGGAGTCGCCTGTACTGAGATGCGCACCGATGAAAATAAACGCAGGGAAACGTCTTACACGGGCTTCTGGGGCAGAGCTGGCCACGCATTGAAGCCTTCCGACAGCAGGCGCCCAAGGCCGGTCCCAGCTCCTCGCCACCTTGAGACGCTGCGTCTTCCTCCAGGACGCTGTGGCCCTTCAACTCAGGAAACACGGTTGCTAAGGTGTAAGCGATAAAGCCAACCTCACCGTGGCGCCGTCTCTGCTGTCCGTGCACCTGAAATGCAGAAGCAGGGGGGGCGCAGAGACTCTCCCACAAGCCGGATGCCCCACACTGCAGGGAAAACAAAGCGTCACTTGCTTCTCAGGGAGGACGAATACACTGCTTTTTCTAGCTTGTTCCCGTCCCCTCCTCAATGTTCCCTATTTTCTTTCCCTTCTTCCCTTCTGTCGTTCCCTCCTTTCTTTTTATGTTTTGAAAGGTGGTCTTACCTTAGTAGCCCAGGTCAGCCCTGAACTCTCCATTTTTCTGCCTCAGCCTCGAAAGTGCCGGCGTGACAGGCATGCAACACCTTGTCTAGCCCATGATTCCTCTTGAAATGTCTCTGGTTGCACGACTCTACCCATGTTTAATTCAGAGCATTATCGAAAGCGTAAACATTTTTACCCTCTTCCCACCCTCGACACCCAGCAGAGTACTGGAAGGTGTGGCGAGGTGGGGACAGCCCCACGCTGGCTCCTTTGAGACGAGGAGGATTTGTGCAGTGGGCTGTGGGCTCCCGGTGAGCTCAGTGCTGGTACCATCAGGGCCAGGCTCAGAGTCCTGGTTTGAAGGAGCGCTGACTCTTGGCCGTAGTACTCCAAACTGAAGGCCAAGTACATCATAGAAATTGAGAAAAATAAAATGAAGGTTCTGGGGGGAAGAAAGGCAATGAAAATACACAGCACACTGATTGATATGAGACGCTGCGGCTAGTAAGTGCCTAGCGAGAAGGTTAAGTCTACTGTTGCTAATGACAAAGCAAAGCATCGCAGGAAGGGGAGGGAGCAAAAACCTGCGACCTGGCCGCAGGCCTTGGAATAGCCCTCACGGCAGCCTGATTCCTAGGACTGCACTTCAGGAAACTGTATGGAGAAAATGATCCCAACAGGTCACCGTGCTGAGTTCACTGCAGAAACCCTGAGAACCATCTCCCGGGCCCTCCGCTCCTCAGCCCAGCAGTCAGCCCGGTTCCGTCAAGAGCCCCGACCCTCGGTGCCCAGGGAAAACGCTCGTCCTTACCCACGTCCCGGCCGTCCCGGGCTCCCGGCCACACCACAGCCTCTGCGGCCTGTCTGCCAGCCACAGGGCTCCCCGCGTGTCTGTGAAAAGCTGGCTGCAAGGCTGGGTGCTTGGGGCTCCTCCTGGGGACCCCTCGGGGCCTGCTCTTCCGGGCTGAGGCTGATCTCTGCTCACTGCCTAGCCCTGAGCTGGGCCTGGATTCTCAGGGCTCCCGCCTCCTCTCCTGCCTTTCCACGTACCGTGCACCTGACTTGCTATGAGGCGGGATCCAATAAATGGGAACCGCTTCGGTTGAAGAAATATTAGAGTGAAAGTCGCATTGCTGTGAATCTCCCGAAAATGCTGCCCCTCACTCTGAGCGCACGGCCCTTGGTTCCAGCCGCTCTGCAGCAGCTCTGGAGCCCTCTTCCCTGAGGGTCTCGGCCGGGGCTGGTCAGATTCGGTGATCGCGGCTGTGGAGACGCGGCCGTGAAATCGTGACTCCGTGTCCTCATCCGTCTCTGTCACCAGATCTGGCGCTACGCGACCTCTGCTCTTCCCCCGAATCAAAATGCGCACGAAAGGGAAACACTGTGAGTGATTCGGGACCTCGAGGCGGCCACAACGGTGGGGCTGAAGGTGCTGGGCCGCCTCGGCCCCGGGCGGGCATCGGGACGGCCCGGCAGACACTCCCCCCGAGAGGAGGGCCAGCGTGTCTGTGTCCTCGCTGCCCAGGGATCCCAGCCGCTGCTTCCCGGGCAGGAGTGCAAGGAGTGGGGCTGGGTCTCACGTCTGAGCAGGCGGCACCTCCTCCCTCCCGGCTCCTGGCGTTTCTGGGGAGAACAGGTCTGTCGGCCCCGTCGCTGCGCCTCCCGGCCAGTCACAGTACAGGTTTCTCTGTCACAGGTTTCAGGGGCACAATGTGAGCCAGGTATGGCGGGGCTGAGCCCAACTCGCACAGGCTTCGCCAGCTGTGTCACCTGAGTTCAGTGACACAGAAATAAAAATATATCCTCACCAAGGATGGTAACAGGGTTATGTGAAACCAAACACACACTTAAGAGTAAGCTTCATGGGGCCAGAGATTTAGCTCAGTGGTTCTGGCGCTTGCCTTGCAAGCGCAAGGTCCTGAGTTCAATCCCTGGTAACCACATATAATGCTGGGTGTGGAGACACGCCCACCAACAATCAACACCGTATACTACAGTGCCGGACGTGGTGGCTCACGCCTGTCATCCCAGCACTCGGGAGGCAGAGACACGAGGATTGCTGAGTTTGCAGCGGCTTGCCTGGGCTACATAGTGAGCTCAGGACCAGCCTGAACTACAAAGTGAGACCCTGTCTCAAAAAAAAAAAAAAAAAAGTAAGCTTCATGTAACTTGTCCCTGTTCTAGTTCTCCAAGTAGAAAGAATGATACGATTCCATACATGGGCTGCTACGCGGTAGACACCTGCGTATCATTCTCTTCTTCTTAGAGATGATTGGAAAAGAACATCAACAGGGAGGAATTCTCAGTCTGATATAAAAGATCACTGGGCTGAAACATAAAGTCCAAGTCTCACATGGGGAGCGAAGCCACGTGCGTGGCCCTCCAGAACCGCTTGTGTCCGGGGTGTCCGGGGTGTTCGGGGCACACTGCAACCCGAACTCGGAAGCATCCAGGGCGGCCGGCAGGAAAAAGCACGGACTAAACGGACCCCAGTCTGCGCCGCTGTGTAACAACAGGGACTCAGAGCCGCGTAAGACAGCGGCAGCCTCGACCTGCCCAAGGAGATGAATAAATCAAGTGGTGTCAGTGCCCACACAAACGGCCCACGGGGACAGTCGCCAGGGGGAACGGGCTCCCTTAGGACGTGAACATGTTCTGTGCGACGACCCAGCAACACTGACTGGTTTGGGAAACCCTAGGCGGGAGCCGGCGCTCGGGGCTCAGGAGACGCACGGCGTGGGAAGTTCCTCTCGGCGCCGCCTCCCGGCCAGGTCTGCGAGCGCCTGGAGCGGGCCGAGGGCGCA